>JAXQQM020071662.1:0-85487 GCA_034641835.2 Pinus albicaulis | reverse complement strand
ACCATGGGTCTTAGAAGAGCATTGCAAAAGCAGAAAGAAGAAGAATCAGCTCGTGCATAGCAGTACCCTCTTACGGAGCTCCTTGCCTTAGAAATTGAGAATGATAAAGAATCTTGGCTTGAAAGGGCAAATCAACATTTGGAAACCAAATTGGAGAAAGCTAACAAGGATTTGGGCCTACAGAGGAGAATGACCGAGCACTACAAGAAGTTGAATCAGTTTGCCTGAAGGAAACTCAAAGTTTCCCAAAGGAGGCGCCCGGCGGAAAAACGTGGAAAAGGTCTATCCTGGCTTGGAATTCTTGCTCAAGATTCATTGCATGTTTCTAAAAACCCTTAAGGGGTTTACTCACCAAAATTGGGCATGTTTGGACACATTCTTGTTTTTTGTGAATTTTAGGCCTAAAAGCATAAAATCATGGGTGCCTTAACTTTTTCTCGGAACATCCTCAGTTGAAGAAAAGTATATTTTGGATTCCTTGACATCAAAGGAACATGCTAAAAAATTTTCAAATAAAATGAAGCTATTTTGGTCCCTCAAAAATGCCAAAAACAACCATTTTTTTACATTTCTGCCCCTAATATCAGCAGGTGCTACACTATTGGGTTTTTTTTACTGTTTCTACTTTTTGACTGAATTTATGGCATTTTATTGGAAAAAATCAAATATTTTTGGAAAATAGACATCTGTAGCTTTCCAACGAGCCATCACATGACTCATTTTGACATTGGGAAGTCTGCCAAAACTGCACTGCAAAACATACTTTTTTTTCTGGTGCTACGCTCCTATAAATTTTGCTGAAAAACAGTTTTCTGAGTGATGACTGGGCCAAATGTGCATTAAGAAAGTTTTTCTTATGTGTCAGGCCTTAAAAGTGATTCTTTTTTGCTATTTTTGTCTGAAAAGATATTTTTGAAGGATTTTTTGTGCCTTGGAATTTGTTAAGCCTGAAGGACAGTTTTAGATATTTGTTTTTGGCCAATGGCCTTCTAGTTTCTCTAGGTGGGTTTTCCTGTTGGAAAAAATACTGAGAGGGGGGGGGGGGGTGAATCAGTATTTAGGACTTACTCAAAACTTTTTACTTTTTCATTCACTCAATACAATGGGTCAATGCCATGGTAAAGTCCCTTGGTTTTATTAATTTAGAGTGAAATTAAGCATACACGACTTGGCACGTACTTTTCCGCATACATACACGACTTTTCCTCAACAAACCCGCGTATGCCTTGTGACATACCTTGTTTAACATTATTCTGGCACTTCCTGAAATTCCTTTCTTCTATTACTTCTTAGATACTTGTAGAACATCAGATTTGCATCATTAATAAACTCATTAAGAATCAAGAACAACTTCATTAAGTAGGTTGCCATCATCTTCATCAAGTGGGTTGTCATCAAGGACAACACTCTGCATCATATTGCCAACAATCTCCCCCTTTGGACTTGATGGCAACCACGATGGTGTTTGATCACCATAACAGATAGATACATTATATTCTTCCCTTATTCAAACACCATGTCACTCTCCCCCTTTGACATCAAGGGCAAAGGGTGGATCAAAACCAACACAAGGTTTTTCTCCTCATGTAGAAAGAAGAGTGCTGTAGATCTGATGTGCACTGAAGTGACCATGCTCCCCCTGAGTTCATGCTGAATGTTCAAACATATTTTTCAATAAAGTACATGACTCTATGACCTTCCTATCACCAAGGAATCATACTTACATCAAGGATCCAACCAAGTGGATTTACATATGAGACTCAAGTACCCAACCAAGTGGGTTTACAGAATTTGACTCAACTCCCCAACCAAGTGGGTTTACATATTTTGACTCAACTACCCAACCAAGTGGGTTTACAAATTTGAACAAGTCATTACATGATTGAATATAACAATTTACATCATGGGTCTCAACATGACCTTTTTATCAAATTACAAATATGACCTTTTATGACCAGTACCAAAAAGACCTCAAGAAAGAGATCACATTTCAGAGTCATCATAATGCCAACAATGCATCATTTCCACATAACCAATGCTCCCCCTGAAACTGTGCATCCATAATCTCATCATAAGAAACCATGTATCATATCATCATCATTTAGAACTGAGAAATAAGCATATACAGTGCCAACAATACAATCATTAGTAGTCAGACTGATGCTCCCCCTCAACCTAAGCTCCTGATCTTCAGCTGTCATACAAATTTCATTATCATAAGTGCATACGCGACTATCTCCACTGTAACTCGCGTGTATACGCGGCTTTAGTTCACAGAACCCGCGTATGGAAAGTGAAACACTGAAAATTTCACATTCCTTCATCTCCCCCTGAATTTGTACCACCTGTACCTGTCTTCTTCACATCAGATGCTCTGTCAGAAATAAACATAACCAGAATAACTAAACCAAACATGAGAATCATTATACATTGCTCCCCCTGTGATGATACATTACTAATCCCTATAATGTATCTCACATCATTCCTGCAGTCATTATGAGAAGTAAGCTTTTAGAAGCAGATGACCGCAGTAGGGTCAATATTCCCTACATTTCTGACCGATCCTCCTCCTTTTTCCAATTTTTCTTGAACTTTCGAAATGTGTGCTGGAAATCATCCAATTTCTCATATCTGTTCATCCTGCATTCTTTTTCCACATGTCCATACTTGTTACAAGTATAGCATCTTATGTGACCAGAAAAGTAAGCATAAGGATCATAATGTGTTGTTCTATTCTTCCTTCTATTGCAATCAACTTCTTTATGACCATACTTGCTGCATGAAAAACAATATCCCTTGAAGAAACCAGAGTACCTTTCTGTGTAGAATCTGTTTGTTTGTGACTGAAACAATCTGCTTCTACAATTGGCTGCACCATGCCCATAATTATGACATTTAAAGCATTCAACATTATTGAATGATTTCCTTTGAGTGTTCATGATTGTTGGTTGACTTCTTGTTTATTTCAACTCTTCAGGTTTTGCTTTGACATCCTTTGAATCTTTAGCGCTTCCTTGCGAACTAGATTCTCCTTTGACAGTTTCATGAAAACCAAGACCAAGTTTAATAGCAGGAGACCTTTGATTACTAAGAATATTGTCCAGAATCTTAGTACTATCTTGAAACCTCAAGAGTTTATCCTTTTCTTCTAATTTACCTTTGAGAATGTTTACCTCAACCTCCAATTTTTGGCATTGCTTCTTCATGCTTTCTTCGACCCTCTTTCCTTCTTCTACTTGATCATTTAATTTTAATATTTCTTCCTTCAACCAATTTTCTTGATCTTCACATGTTTGTAGCAGTTCTTCATTCTTCTTATTTGATTTTTCCAGATCTTCTTTGAGAGAGATGATTTCTGCTTCAAGTCCTTCCTTTTCAAATGATTGTAGAGGTTCTTTATTCTTCTTATTTGATGCTTCAAGATCTATTCTCAGAGAGATGATTTCTGCTTCAAGTCCTTCATTCTTCTTATTTGATTTTTCCAGATCTTCATTTAGATAATTGATTTCTACTTCAAGTCTTTTATTTCGATTGCTTCCATAATTGTACAATTTTTGATACTTGTCTACCTGTTCATTTAGAATTTCTATCTGTCCTTTCAGTTGAGAGATCATCTCATTGTAGATATCGTCTCTTTCTTTAAATGATCTTTGTTGATCTTCATCTTTAATCTTGAGAGATTCTTCTAGATCCATAACATTACTTTCACTATCTTTACCATTGCTTGCACAAGAAAGTGAATCACAAGAACCACATTCAATACCTGTTTTATCTTCTTCATTTTCTGTTGCACATGTTTTCTGAGATATCTCCTTTTGAGTAGCCTTCTTCTTTTGCTTCCTTCCCATTGTGACGGATCTCCTTCAAGCGATCAAGCTTCTGCAGAAGGACCTGCTCTGATACCAATTGTTGGGAAAAATACTGAGAGGGGAGGGGTGAATCAGTATTTAGGACTTACTCAAAACTTTTTACTTTTCATTCACTAAAACCCATACGCTACTTTGTTGAAGCCAACTAGTGTATACACGCGGATATCCTTCATAAAACTCGCGTATGAACAGAGATCTAATTATACAGATAATTCTTAACTTAGTTCTTTGCAACATTCATTCATCTGATGTTAAGTTAACAGTAAGCATGTGCAGTAATAACAGAATAAACCATCACACATAAGCATCACACATGAACACCAGGATTTTAGGTGGAAACCCAAGTCGGGAGAAAACCACCGCTGCCATTGCTCAGCCTTCAATATTTTATTATAAAGAAAACATCTTACAACTTATGTACTAGCGCAGACTCATACCAGTACGCAGGCACCCACCTGCGCTCGTTTACCAGCCTCTCCTGGAAGGGAGCTCCGACCCCCTGCTCTCGTTTACCAGCCTCTCCTGGAAGGGAGCTACGACCCCCTGCTCTTGTTTACCAACCTCACCTGGAAGGGAGCTACAACCCCCTGACTGAAGGCTACAACCCTCAGCACCTCTATGGACCACGTTTCATCAATTTTCACACTGGATCCAACAACTTCAATAGAGCACAACTTGCAGGCCACTTTTCATCATATTTTCAGACTGGACCCACTCCACACATTTAAGCTCAATCATACATCAAACTGATACTTATAACTCATTGACAGATAGCAGTAACACAACAGAACAAATCTGACATTCCATACTTCATACTTCAACAAACCCTAGTTTTTCATACACGCTTTCCTTTCTCTGGTCCCGCGTATATACACGCTTTCATGTATATAAACCCGCGTATACATCTGTACATATTACAGATCTAATTTCACAACCCATACGCGCTTTCTCTGAAGACGACCTGCGTATACACGCGCTTCCTCTGTTACAAACTTGCGTATAGATCTTCATACATTATAGGGCATCATACTTCTTCAGATCATATATTCAGTTCAGATTTTACCCTTCACTTCAGACAGATGTTTGCCTCATCTCAGATCTAAGCATTCCATAAACAGATCTAGAAGATACATATACATTTCAGATCTAGAGATCCCTCTTCATCATTTTATTCATAGGTGCATCATAGATTCAGATCTATCATCAAACTGTTACCCTTTCCATTCAGACATACTTCGGAGTGAAGTATACATTCAAACCCAGACTCATGCACCCCCTTGCACTATGAATTTCTTCTCCTTAAATAGATCTAGCCTTTGAAAATACCATGAGCCAAAACCATACAACTTCCAATGGTATTCCTGGACGGGATCACATAGACAATCCAGCGCTCAATACAATGGGTCAATACCATGGTAAAGTCCCTTGGTTTTATTAATTTAGAGCGCAATTAAGCATACACGACTTGGAACGTACTTTTCCGCATACATACGCGACTTATCCTCAACAAACCCGCATATGCCTTGTGACATACCTTGTTTAACATTATTCTGACACTTCCTGAAATTCCTTTCTTCTGTTACTTCTGAGCTACTTGTAGAACATCAGATTTGCATCATTAATAAACTCATTAAGAATCAAGAACAACTTCATTAAGTAGGTTGCCATCATCTTCATCAAGTGGGTTGCCATCAAGGACAACACTCTACATCATATTGCCAACATTTCCTCCTCTTTGGCTTATATAAACCAAGAGGATTAATTGTAACAAAGAGACAAAACTTGATATATTGAGAGCAATACATAGAATTATGAGCTTGGAAGAAATACTTGTTTTATGAAGTGGATGATGTCTTGCTTGGCTTGATGGTGGAGGATCATTGTGTGCAGGATTCCATGGCTTGGTGAAAGGTGATGTTTCTCTGATTTGTTTATGTTTCCTTGTTTTCATTAATGTTCCATACTTCTCATTTGCTATAGATCAGAAAAGTATATGTTGAGACATGCTCATGGAAGCACCTCAAACATCCTACATGTTACATCTTTGATGTTTTCCTCTTCTTCATCATTTCTAAAGGATTCTTAACTACCCTTTAGGTCCATCAAGAAATTGTTATTTTTTTCATTTATGGTCAGTATGTTTTTCTATCTTGTATGATTTAAGGTATGCCCTGCTTACTTATATCTTCTAAAAACTCCATTTCTGAAATATTTCTATGAAATATTGGTTGTTTTAGTTAAGTCAAAGAGGTCTCATTCGATCTTGCCCATTTTCCATGCTTGAAAGCTTATTTCAGAGTTCCCGATAGCTCAAGATATGCTGTTTAGGAGTTCCCTCTTCATAGATTGAGCTATTTGTTTATCTTATTTGTTTTCCCAACAGCTGAAGGTGATTTTCTAGAGTTAGAGGTTCTTATGCTTCTATGTATCGCCATATTTTTTATCTTTATATGTATCATTTTGAGTTTTATTCATAGAGATTTATGGTTTTCCCTACCTCATGAATACCTGCTTTAAAACTATATATGTTTAATATATCTTTGTATTTCACAAACTTAATGTTCATTTCACTTCATTTTCACCCAAAGAATCCATTTACCTTGACTAAATCAGCCCTGTAGTAATACCTTGTCCACCATTTAGACAATCCTGACTTTATCTGACCCCATAGCCTTGTTGATTTGATGAAATCTCTTTCTATTTGTCCTTTTTGATCAGTTTACCTCAAAAACCCAAAAAAAAAAACCAAAATATACTTAACAGCTAGCTTGAAATCAAACATACAAAGCGAACAAGTTCACATCCTTCGCATAATAGAGAGAGTCCTCTCTGAGTCCAGGAAGGCTAGGTCCTAGGACTCCAAAGCTTGGTCTGATGTTACCCTGTCATTTGGTTTACTAATCTACCAAATTATGGGACACTAACATAATGGCAATCACGGTGGGACCTCTGAGTACATAGTTGCTTGAATACGTCATACAAGCTTAGTTAGGCTTAGAAATACCGGTGAATTTTCCTCCTCATCGCCACACTGACATAATGGCGATTGCAGTGGAAACAATAAGTACATAAACAACCCAAAAAACCTTGGTAGACTCATTAGTCCTTCTATATTAAAAAGGGACACACATGCTATAAATTCATCTAGAGTATACTCTCTTTGTTTCAGCACCTTAGCTAATTGATGAATCAAATATAGGACACTTTTACAAACCAGGTTGCATATAAAACTCTTTAAAAAACCTCACAAAAGCATCCCTAGATTGGTTTCTATTAGTCATTGGCGGTGGACCATAAAACTTTGTCTTTAGAAGACAATAGTATTCACCTGGTGACTCCACTAGCCTCCAGTAGGCCTAATACTCCACTTAAAAAACCAAAAAAAAAGAAAAAAAGAAATTTCCATAAGCATGCTATCTTGTTGACTTACCTTTCCAATCACGAAGATCATGATGCAGCCTCTGAAATTAGTGACAAAATAAGTACTACTTAGGAATTTAGAAATTTTTCATCAAAACATAAAAATCAGCAGAATAGCCTAAAAACAGAACTATAGCTTTCTCAACGTCCTAGCAAACTGTTGATCTAAGTTTTAGAACACTCTTACAAGTTTTTGCATAAAATTTTTCTAAAAAATAATTTCCCTAAAAACACCTTTTTCAGTATTGGTGGTGGACCATAAAATTCAAAGCATCCACCTGGCGACTCCACTAGCCTTCATTTAGTTTTAAAACTTTACTAGCATCCGTAAGACTCTTAGAGAGGACAACCATCCAAAAACAATCACAACTGTCATCCTCTCTAAATTTTGAATTTGAAATCTGGCTTCACGAAGAATTAATACTATATCTCATCAAAACCTAAATCCTCCTATCATAGTTGATGACCCAATAAAGATTTTGTGGCAAACTTTTGAAACTGGTAAATTAGCTACCAATAGGACCATTCACAAAGCAAGCTCTCTACCTGAACATCTTACATCCTTGCAAGATTCCCAGTTTGACTTGTGTTAAAAAAAAAACATTTTTAGAAACAAGTCACAAAGTAGAATCGACCTTGTCGATCTTGAGCCCTTAGATTTGCAGCAGAGTCCTAGTAGAGAAGCTTCACCCACTACACCACCTGATTTCCAGCTTCTCCACCACTTCGGCTCTTTTCACCCCAAATCTGCTCAAAATTAGTCTACAAGTCCAAATACCTCGGTCACACCCATTCAAAACACCACTGTGCAAATCACCACATCCCATACTACAAATCCTCATACTATAAATCTACCATCAGCTCCCATCATGGCAGCCTGGTATGCGCCCTTAGTGTTACCACAACCTTTGGTACCTTTGCAAAATGATTACCAATCCAGAATCCCACACTTCACCGGGGCTGAGTCTACTACTGTTGTGAAACCATCTCCAAAAAGAGAAGAAAAGAGATGTCAAGGCCTTAGAAATAAGCTCCTTCGAGGGGGCAACCTCCAATACATTACATGAATGAACAATTCTTTGATGATACAAATGACAAAATCTCCTTTCTATATATAGGAGTCCATGGTGCCACAATGTAATCCTAGTGGGGCACAATGTAATCCTAGCCGACCTAAAAATAATAATGTAAGGGCACAATATTAACAATATGGGGGTTACATGGGTACAGCAATAAAAATAAGAGGGGCTACATTAACATAATAAGGGACTACACTATTAATATAGGGACCTAACATGCCCCTCTCCTTCAAAAAAGTGTTGTCCTAAACACTTGAGTAGCTCTGGGTGCTTTTGTATAAAATTCTCATCCTCCCATGTAGAATCTTCAGTGGGTAAGTTCTTCCACTTGATGAGATACTCTGAAATTGATCGATTCCGTAGCTGTCGAGTTCTTGTTTTCGTGACCGCTTTAGGTTCCAATATGATTTTTCCTTCCTCATCAAGTTCTGGCAATATTGTTTGAACTGGAATATTTTCACCTATAACCTTCTTTAAGCATGAAACATGGAAAACTAGATGCACTCGCGAAGAAGCAGGAAGCTCCAATTTGTATGCCATAGTACCAATCTTTTGCAACACCTTGTAAGGACCATAGTACTTTGGCGATAATTTATTATCCTTCTTAGCTTTCTTAAGGGACATTTGTTTGTATGGTTGTAGCCGTAAAAATACCCAATCTCCTACAACAAAACTTCTCTCGCTGTGATGTTGATCTACCTGTTGTTTCATTCGATTTTGTGCCAAATTCAGGTTATCCTTTAAGAGTTGGAGAACTTCTTGTTGATGCTCGATGTGATCTTCCACTGCTTGAACCTTCGAATTTTCCCTTAAATATGATGTGATGGATGGTGGATGATATCCACAAAGTGCCATAAATGGGGTCATTTTTGCTGCAGTATGGAAGGAAGTGTTATACCACCATTCAGCTAGAGGTAACCACTTGACCCATTGTGTTTGTTTATCAGATACAAAACAACGAAGATATCCTTCCAAACATTTATTTACTATCTCAGTTTGACCATCAGATTGAGAATGATAAGATGAGCTATGAGCTAATTGAGTACCCAAACAAGAAAATAACTCCGTCCAAAAAATTCCAGTAAAAATGGGATCTCTGTCGCTCACAATAACCCTTGGGTTTCCATGTAGCTTTTGAATTGTGTGCATAAATGTAGTAGCAACTGTACTTTCTTTAAATGGATGAAATAATGCACAAAAGTGTGCATACTTGGTAAGTATATCAACTACCACCATGATGACACTCTTTCCTTCAGACTTAGGTAAACCTATGATAAAATCCATTGAAATCTCCTCCCAACGTTGACTTGGAATGGATAAAGGTTGTAGAAGTCCCGGGGTCTTAATTGTCTCAACTTTATTCTGCTGGCAAAACAAACATTCCGCCACAAACTTTTGAATATCAGATTTAAGGCCCTCCCAAAAAAAATTCTTTCTTCACCCTGTGGTAATTTTTTTAAAAATATTGAGTGTCCTCCTAAAGGAGAAGTGTTAGAAAATTAAATATTACAGAGCAATGAAACACATAAAATATGCGGAAAATACAAGCACACAAAACAAATAAAACCAGAGAGACACAGATATATGTGGTTCACCCAGTTTGGGCTACGTCCACTTCGAACAGCCAGTCCTTCCTTTATATTATCCAACAAAATGAAGAGACAAAACCTACAGCAGATCCGCTGTAATATCCTCTGTTCTCTCTCATAGTCTCCCTCTCTGTTTCTCGCTCCGAGAATACACACATAATACACAGCCGCAATACAATGCCCTCATATATACAAGGGGGTTTCCTTCTAGGGAAAAAAACCCTAATCTAAACATAACTTCTACCGTCAGATCATTTGCCTAATGAACGGCCCAGATTGACTAGAAATTACTATACTTTTACAAGGCAATTTTACATCCGTTTTATTGCCGGGGTGGCCGCCCCGAACCCCCACCTCGGTGGGGGCCCGGCAGCGCGCTGCCGCCCCCCCCTGGACCCCCCACGGCAGCGATTAAATTTCGGGCGGCGTTGCCGCCCCTTTTAAGGTACAGGGGTCCAATGTTGTGATACAAAGTAAACAAGATAATTAGGCTCCACACCGAACAAGAAGTGTGCAATTCCAAAATAATCTTTTGTTTTAGTTGGGAATTCTTACAAAGAATAAGCGATCTTTGTACCATAAAGAATCATTTTTCCAACTAAATGTATCAGATGTACTAGGATCTTGCTGCAACTTTTGAATGAGTGTCCAAACTTCTTCGTCCTTTCTTCCATTCATCTCTTGCTTCAGCTTATCCAACTCTCGATAATAGAAATGGCACAAAGCAATGCTTCCACCTCTCTTTCATTCTTTCTTGAGAGTGCATCTGCAACAACATTAAGCTTCCCTTTTTTTAGATTATTTCAAAGTCATAACCCAACATCTTTGTGACCCATTTTTGTTGCTCTTCTGAAGATAGTCTTTGTTCCAAAAAGTGTTTAAGACTATCATGATCAGTTTTTACCTTGAAGTGTCTTCCCATTAGGTAAGTTTTCCATTTCTTTAGTGCATGCAGTATTGCTAAAATTTCCTTCTCATAAATAGGTTTCTGTAAATACTTTCCTTTGATTGGACGACTTTCAAAAGCAATGGGTCTTCCTTCCTGCATTAAAACTGCACCAATTCCATTTCCTGAGGCATCACATTCCACAATAAAGGTTTTTGTGAAGTCTGGCGTAGCTAAGACCGGTGCTAGGCACATTGCCTCTTTAAGATGTTCAAAGTCCTTAGTTGCTTCAGGAGTCCATGAAAATGCATCTTTCTTCAATAATGTTGTTAGAGGTGCTGCTATTCTCCCATAATTCTTAACAAAATTTTGATAATACCCTGTTAACCTGAGAAATACTCGCAATTGCTTTATGGTTGTGGGGAATTTCCATTCCTTAATGGCTTTAATTTTTTTAGGGTCTACCTTAACACCCTCGTGAGATACAATATGACCCAGATATTCCACCTCTTGTACTCCAAAGAAACATTTGGATGTTTTTGCATATAATTGTTTCTCCTGCAATAGTTTGAGCACCTTGTCAACATGTTCAACATGATCCTTCCAAGACCTGCTGTAGATTAGTATATCATCAAAAAATACTAGCACAAATTTTCTAAGGAAGGGTTTGAAAATGGAATTCATCAACCTTTGAAATGTAGAAGGTGCATTGGTAAGGCCAAAAGGCATGACCAAAAATTCATAATGACCCTCATGAGTTCGAAATGTTGTTTTTGGAATATCTTCAGTCTTCATTCTAATTTGATGATATCCCGAACGAAGATCCAACTTGGTAAAATAAATTGATCCATGTAATTCATCCAATAATTCATCAATCACAAGAATGGGAAATTTATCTTTAATGGTGAGCTTATTGAGCTCCCTATAATCCGGACACATTCGCCATGATCCATCCTTGTGTACCAATACTACAGGAGCAGAGAAAGAACTTTGACTAGGTTGAATTATACCCGCCTCTAACATTTCTGCAATCATACGTTCAATTTCACTCTTTTGGAAATAAGGATATCTATAAGGCCTGATGTTTGGAGGAACACTTCCTGGAATCAAATGAATAGCATGATCATGATCATGAATAGGTGGGAGTCCTTTGGGAGTTTCAAACACCTTGGAATGATTGTCCAAGACTTGTTGGAGATTTGTAGAAATAGATGATTTTGATGTCGGAACTTCTAGTGAGCATAATTTTGCAATTACACCTCGTTGTTATTTCTTTAGAAGCTTTGTCATGACATTAGAGCTTATTATCCTTCCTGGCTTCCCTTCAATACCCCGTAATTCAAATTCCTTTCCTTCTGAAAAAAAATTCAAGAAAAGTTCTTGAAAATTAAAAGATACCGTCCCCAAAGATTGTAACCATTGTACTCCCAGTACAACATCAGCACCTCCCATAGGAATGGAAAGCATTGGACTAGTCAATACATATTCCCCCATGGTTAGCTTGATATTCGAACACATGCGCCATGATCCATCCTTCTTGTGTACCAATACTACAGGAGCAGAGAAAGAACTTTGACTAGGTTGAATTATACCCGCCTCTAACATTTCTGCAATCATACGTTCAATTTCGCTCTTTTGGAAATAAGGATATCTATAAGGCCTGATTTTTGGAGGAACACTTCCTGGAATCAAATGAATAGCATGATCATGATCACGAATAGGTGGGAGTCCTTTTGGGAGTTTCAAACACCTTGGAATGATTGTCCAAGACTTGTTGGAGATCTGCAGAAATAGATGATTTTGATGTTGGAACTTCTAGTGAGCATAATTGTGCAATTACGCCTCGTTGTTCTTTCTTTAGAAGCTTTGTCATGACATTAGAGCTTATTATCTTTACCGGCTTCCCCGCAATACCTCATAATTCAACTTCCTTTCCTTCTGAAAAAAATTTCAAGAAAAGTTCTTGAAAATTAAAAGCTACCATCCCCAAAGATTGTAACCATTGTACTCCTAGTACAACATTAGCACCTCCCATAAGAATGGAAAGCATTGGACTATTCAATACATATTCCCCCATGGTTAGCTTGATATTATGGCATTTTCTAGAGCAATTTATAGTTCCTCCATTTGCAACCATCACTTGACATTCTGCTGCTGGGTATAGGAAACAATTCAATTCCTTGGCTACCTTACAATGAATAAAATTATGGGTACTACCTGAATCAATCAACACTATTACCTTTTTCTTCTTGATATGTCCTTCTATCTTGAGAGTTTGAGGAGTGGTAATTCCTACCAATGCATTACACAATATGGTCGGACTCATTTCTTCCTCTTCTAGGGTTGGTTCCTGGTGTATATCCTCTTCTTGTTCATTTTCTTCTTCCTCTTCACAATCTATGTAAAATAATTTCTTCTCAGCACACTTATGACCTTAGTGTATTTGCTATCACAACTGTAGCAAAGCCCTTTTGCTCTTTTTTCTTCCAATTGTTGTGGTGTCAACCTTGTAGGTTGTGGAAATCTAGGTGTAGCAACACTTCCTTCTTTATAGAATTGAGTGGTAGGTTTCCTTGTCGTCATAATTTTACATTCAACTTTTCTTGCCAACCTGAATGCCTTCTCCAATGAATCAGGTTCCAAAACGCGAACTTCATGTTGGATGTTATCCTTTAAAGTGCCTATGAAGAGATCAATCCTGTGTTCCTCTGGAATATCAGTTACCCTTATATTCAATTTTTGGAAGTCCTCAATGTGTTCCCCCACTAAACCCTTTTGTTTGAGATTTATTAATTGGCTAAAGAAGGTGTTTCTCTTTGTATCCTCATAATGTGCTATCATTTCCTCCGTAAAAATTGACCAAGTGACAATTTTTTTACGGGAGCAAAGCCATCGATACCATACAAATGTATTTTGTTCTAAATGTAAAGTTACAATGCGTACCTTTTGTGTGTTTTGCACATTATTGAGATCAAAATATTGCTCCATCTGTAGTATCCATGTTACAGGATCCTTTCCATCACACTTCCTCATATCCATTTCTGGAATATGGTGGTTCTTCCCACCAACATTAGTGTTTATGAAGTCACGATTAAAATTTATTTTGTTCTCATAATGAGTTTCCTGTACTATATTTTCACCATTAGGAAACATTTCTTGTATCAACTTTGTCAAAGCTTCCATGTCTGATTTTAGATCATTCTTCATGTTTTCCATGTTGTCTTTCATTTTTTCATCAATCTTAGCTTCCATGTCATCCATATTAGATTCCACGCCTTTCTTCAAACCATCCATATTATTCTTCAAAACATCCATCTTCGCTTCCACGCCTTTATTCAAAACTTCCATTTCATTTTTTGTTGCTCTTTGTGAGAGAGAAATTTGGTGCACTTGCTCTTGTAATTTTGATAGATCAAATTGCAATTCTTCATCTTCATGAGTCATAGTAGAGCCTTCTGAAGGCTTAATGGGTGTTGAATTTTTTTTACGAGGAATTTTTTAGAACCCAAAACTGATATCTATTCTACAATATGCCCTTGTAATCAATTCAAATTGATTCTTCAAACAAGATTTATGCAATTCAGAAAAAAAAATACACACCTTTTTCTTTCTTTTGAGGAGCTTGATATTGAAATTGGATTATCTCTGTGATTACGGCTCTTCAATATCTGAAATTTGGCACTGAGGTAGCCTTCTAAATTATCTTTCAAATGCCACATGTCTAACTTGATATGGATTCTCCAAGGAAAAGTTTTGTCCAATCTCCCACAATGACCTAATTATGGACTGGTTCAGCAGAGCGAACTTGTATGACTTGCCACGTGTCACTGTTTCATATTTTAGCTCTAAAATTTATAACAAAGAAACTAAAGTCCGTTTTCTTGCGACCAATTTTTACAACACTCCAATCTGATGCTCAGAGAGAGAGTTATGAATATTTTCCCACGATCACCTCTTTGAGATGAAATTCAGGAGCCTGAAAAAGAACTATCTTCCACAGATCATATCTCCAAAAATATTGCGAACCAAGCTCTAAAATTTTGTGACACGTTTCTTCCAGATTTCAGCTTCACGCCCTAAAAAATTCAGATTTTGAACCTTCTTAGAAAAAACGTTATAGCGCAAATTCCATGATGACCTGTTTAGATTAAATTGAGGAGCCTGCAAAAATACCTAACTTCCATAGATCATATCTCCTAAAATATTGTGAACCAAGCTCTGAAATTTTTTGACAATGTTCCTTAGAATTTCAGCTTCGCGCCCTAAAAATTTAAGCTTATGAAACTTCGTAGAAAAAAAATTATAGCGAAAATTCCATGATGACCTGTTTGGAGCAGCGAAACCCTAGAATCTCAAAGCTCTGATACCAAATGTTGTGAAACTAGCTCCAAAAAGAGAAGAAAAGAGATGTCAACACCTTATAAATAAGCCCCTTTGAGGGGGCAACCTCTAATACATTACATGAATGAACAATTCTTGGATGATACAAATGACAAAACCTCATTTCTATATATAGGAGTCCATGGTGCCACAATGTAATCCTAGTGGGGCACAATGTAATCCTAGCCGACCTAACAATAATAATGTAAGGGCACAATAATAACAATATGGGGGTTACATGGGTACAACAATAAAAATAAGGGGGGTTACACTAACATAATAAGGGACTACACTATTAATATAGGGACCTAAAAACTACTGCCCAACAACATGTAGATAGAATCAATGATGATTTTGACTACATGGAATTAGAAGATGAAACCATAAAGATGAGAATGTTTGCCCAAAGCCTAGGCGGAGAAGCTAAGAAATGGTTTAAAAACTTGGCTCCTCATAGTATACATGATCTCCCATCACTCTACCAAACTTTTATAAACAGATGGGAAGTCAGGAAAAACCCCATCCAAATCCTTTCTGAATACAACAATCTATAAAGGAATATGGGGGAAAGTGTTCAAGACTATTGCACTAGGTTCAAAAGTTTCTATAATGCCCTTCCACCTCACATGAAACCTCCACTTGGCCTAGCACTAGCAAAATTTCCCGAAGGTTTCAATCCAGATATGACATACCAATTAAGATAAAGAGACCCCGCAACTTTAGAAGAAATGAAAAAGGTAGCCATTAGTGCCGAAGCCAACCTAGCCGAGAAGAGAGCTAGGATGATATCAGAAAAGAAAGCCACTTACCGAGATGAGCCCATACCTTCCAATTCCTCTTCAGATTCCAAAATAGACAACCTGGTTAGAACTATGGAGAGAATGATGGAAAGAATAAATCTAAGTGAAAGGGCACCTCCAAGGGACAACCAGCCAAATCCTCAAAACCAAAACAAGAATCAGAACCTTAGAAGGGACCCACCTCAAATCAAACCAAGGGAAAATGATCAACAGATCAGGTCACCTTTCCAAAAAAACTATGTTGATCAGGTAGAAAGAGATATTGAACCACCCAATGAAAATCACTTAAACTTGATAGGTTCTGATAGCAAGGGTGAGGTTTTTCTCATAGAAGAAGAACAAGTTTTCTTCTCCTCAAACCAAAATGAAACAAATTATGAGGACCCCGAAGATCTAGAAATAGGATTACAAAATTCCATAATGAAAGTCCATAGGCAGTATGATCTTAGGAGTAAGAAAAACCAAGACAACTATAGGAAAAGTAGCTCAGATACTGCTGTTACAAAAGCCCCCGATACCATTCTTAAAAGAACAACAGATAGTAACAAAATCATGGCTAAGAAAACTGATCAGAACAAAGACAAATCTAGCCAGAAAAATTTGGATCCTAGCTGTCCTAATACCTCTACTAAGATCCCCGAAACAACTGTATTGAACAAAACCCCTAATCAAATTCAGCAAGACAAAATTATAGAAAAAGTCGTGGCTGAGAAAACTGAAGCAAATATATCTAAAATACAAGCACCTTTCAGTTTTGAAGGGGAAATTTCCAAGATTAAGATCACCATGCCTCTCATTGAACTAATTACCCAAAGTTCATACAAATCTCAAGTGCTAAAGGTCCTAAACATAGGAAATGATGCAAATAATTTACACCTAGCTGATGACACCCTTAAGTTTTTGTTTGGACCAAAAATAGAAGGAAAATATCAAGAGGGAACCACTCCTCCTTTTTACATTAGTCTGAATATACATGACCAAATCTTACATAATGCCATGCTAGATTCCAGGGCCTCTCACATTCTCATGCTAGAAGTGGTATTGGAAATATTAGGCCTAGAAATAACGAAACCTTATAAAGACTTATATTCGTTTGATTCAAGCAGAGTCAAGTGTTTAGGTCTGATAAAGGATATTTGTGTTAGTTTGGCACAAGTATCTGCTAAAGACTTGGTCATGGACATAGTGGTAGCAGACATTCCTCCCAACTACGGAATGCTTTTATCCAGATCTTGGGGGGCCAAGATCCAAGGAAATATTCAACTAGATATGTCCTACGCCACCATTCCTATTTTTAATCAGACAAGAATATTGTACCGAGAATCACACATGAAGTATATGGTTAGCAATCTAGAGTGTAAAAACTCTGGTAAACTTTATTACGTATGCTTTGAGGACAAAGAATCTTTAAGAGAGGGGAAATGTTATGTATATTTTATTAATTATTAGTTAGATATAGTTAAATTAGGTTTTATTAAGTGAAAGGGCATGATCAAAGATCATGCCTCTTCACCAAGGGACACCATGAGGCTATATTTAAAGCCTCGGTGATTCCCCATTGTAATCATATCTCATATTTTATCAATAATAATATTTACATATAAAGTTTACCAGAGTTTTTACACTCCATTGGTATCAGAGCCATCGCTCTTCGGGATCTCTGTGATCACCCAGAATTAAGGAATTACAAGAAAATTCCAAAATTGCAGATTTTAAAAAAAAACCAAGTGCTTGTGTGTAGCAACATTTGCTTTTTTTTAAAAAAGAAGAAGGAAAATTAACATAAAGGGGGAAATAAATTAAAAGGAAAACAAAATATTTAAAAGAAAATAGTTCCAAAGAAAAAAAGAAAAAGTAAAAAGAGATATAGATATAAATAAGTACACATACGTACATGTGAAGACAAAGTAAAAAGAATAAAGAAGAGTAATTACTCGTGGTTTACAAGCTCGTGGTTTTGGAGCCAATGGTAATTGCCCATGGTATTAAAACCCATTCACCCTTTTCAAAACAACGTGACTTTTCAAAGTTAACAAAATTTCTTCCCCATATATATATATATATATATAATTCAAATAATAAAATAATAATAATAATAATAATAATAATAATTATTATTATTATTATTTAAAATATATATATATATATATATAATAATTATTATTATTATTTCAAAAAAATTTAATTTAATTAATTAATTAAATATTAATTAATTAAAAAAAAAGGGGGGAAACTGGCAGAAAAATATTCCCCACCTCATACACGTTCAATGTCTTCATCGATGTCGATGGCCGAATTCCAGAAGAAATTGGTGGATCTCGAGAAACAAATCAATAATAATTCCGAAGAATTCGGAAAAAGATTAGTCGATCTTGAAGGTACAGTTGCAGGACACTCCGATGACATCAAAAAGGTTCATGACACGACAAATCGAATATAAAGACAAATGTGGCTAAATCATCATGATACCACAAAACTCTTCAATAAGCTAAATGATAAGATAGATAAGTTAAGTCAGACACAATCCCCAATATTTCCTAACATGGAACAAAATCAACAAAACAATTTTGCAGATTCAGGGAACTCAGAAGAGCATCAGGAAAAAACCGATTCCCCACATCATCAATAAGATAGTAATGCAGATTTTCAAAATAAGCAGCTCTGATACCAATGGAGAGTAAAAACTCTGGTAAACTTTATATGTAAATATTATTATTGATAAAAGATGAGATATGATTACAATGGGGAATCACCGAGGCTTTAAATATAGCCTCATGGTGTCCCTTGGTGAAGAGGCATGATCTTTGATCATGCCCTTTCACTTAATAAAACCTAATATAACTATATCTAACTAATAATTAATAAAATATACATAACACAATCAAGAAAGACCAGACAACGTACCTCTTTATTCTGTACATTTAGACCTTAATTCTTTCATTTTACATACTGATGAGGACATTTATAAACATATAGGTAAAGTTGAAGCAAATCTAGGCCCAATACATCAGGCACACCAACTTCTCTATGATGAGTTGGATACTCAAAACTATCACGACCCAGAACAATTGTATCCTGATGAAGAAGAATCTGATGTTCTATACATAGAAAATAAAACATCAAAAATAAAAAAACATTTTACACTCTCAAGCAAGTTGCTCAAACCAAGTACAAGCCTCAAAAATACAATTAGAACCTTTTCCCAATATAGAGGCACTAAAGAACTTGCATAGAACAAAAATATTTCGAAATCAAGGCCAAGAAAGCCTTATGTTCTTACCATATCTAAATACCTAGCCATCCCAAGACTTTACCTTCCGAAATCAAACTCTAACTATATCAAATACTTATGTAGATCTAGGAAAAATTTCTGATAAAGATAATATGGGGGAATGTGATAAAAGAAGTCTTGAAAAACCTGAGCTGATTGAACTAGCTAAAATTTTGTCATTACACCAGAAATTGAGAAGTGCTGGGATACACAAGATTCGTTAGGATACTAGTACATGTCGAGAGAATAGCTCAAAACACCATGACACAGCCATCATTTCAAAAATTCACCCTTACAAAAGGGAACGAAAAAATCTTGATCAGGCATTAACACTTAAAAAGAAAATAACTGGATACAGGATATGTGTAGATTTTAGAAACACAGATAAACACTCCCTAAAAAACACTCATATCCTTCCAAAAACAGGTCATACCATACAAAAGCTAGGAATTTCTAACCATGTTTCCTTGCATGTTAATATTTCAGGATATCATCAGCTAATTCCTCTTCAAAACAAACAGCTCAAAGATTTTTTTCAAATACACTGGAAGCAGTTTCAAGTTCAAACCCAGTTTTTCAAATCTGCAAGACACCAGGGACATGTTTCAGTGGACTATGTTTCCAGTGTTGAACTTCTTTACTATTGTTGTGGATCCTAGAGACAGCCTTGAGTTGTGAAAGAACAGTGCCTAGGACATCTTATATAGCAAGAGGCATATGATATAACATGGGGAGTTATTAGCAAAAGGCTCTCATGCTATCCCTTGTAAACAGGAAGGTTAATTAGAATGGGACCAAGACCTTCAGAAACTTGACACGGGGAAAGAAATATTGCAGAGGCAAGGTGTTGAGATTGCAACAAGATGATGAGCTTAGTGGAAAGAAGTCGCCTTCACTAAGTGGGCCCGCAGGCTATTTTTGGCGCAAAGTCTATTTTTAGACTATGTCTATTTTTAGACATATGGATCATGTTCTATGAGTTGCAGGATGCTATTTGTGGATGGTTGGTCAAGTTGGAAAAATAGATGGACTTCTATTTTTAGACATATTGGGCGGAATCCATTTTTATATTTCCGGTCTAAAAATAGATATGTCGAATATTATTAGCTCTTAATAATATTTGGACTATAAACATTATCTTATTCTCTTGGAGCACTTCAGTTAAGTGCACAGATGTGGCACAGGAGCTAACAGAAGGAATTACGCTATTCCTAGGGGTTAAGTGGAGCTATTGCATGGAGACTTCAGTTAGAACTCATGTGACAGAGTTTGGTGGAGTTGATTGAGGAAGTTAGTGGAGTTGTATTCAGTTTAACTCAGTTAAACATAGTTGAGCTAGTTGTATCTAGTCTAACTGATTGATACACTAGTGAGAGTGGTGTGTGTTATCACTCAGGTTTTCCTTGAAGTTGTGGAAAAGGAAAGTATACCTGAGGTAACCACAAACCAACCTTTTAGATGCAGAATCTAGCCAATCTGCATCCAGAGAGGGCTCTCTCTTTATAATTTATCTTTGTTCTTGGAAGGTTTTAGGCTAGTTATAAATTCAAGAGTTTGTTTTGGGAAAATGGTGGAATCCACAAACTAAGAGCAAGGTTAAGGGCTTTCAGTCCATTGGGCTATGGAGTCAAAGGATGGCTTTACTGGATTTCTATTCTAAGCACAAGATGGTATTACAGGGCAAGATAGCTAGACAGAGAACAATCCTTAAAATTTAAAGTGGATGGGATGATCTTGAAGGGATGAAAGGCAGCTAAGAATCTTTCACCATGTTCAAAAGAAGGAAATGAGATGACTACAAACAAAGAGCAATGAAGAATTCTTTATTATAGTAATCAACAATGTTTAAATTAGCAAAGCAAGAGCATTTAAGAATTCATGCTTATAACCAATTTAGAGGAAAACATTAAGAACAATCACATCTGAAATCAAAGTACAATTAAGTAAATTCTGATTCAATCCTTTATGTAAATTATTCAGAAATGGACATAATGATATTATAAACTGATATAAAACTTAAGACATAGGGTAGAAAGACTTATTGAACTGCAGTCCGACACATGAATCCTGCAAAAAGTCCTGAGCTTCAAATTGTCATCCAGTAAGCCACAAATAAATTTCTCCAAATGCTTTTATTCCAAAAACTTCAATGTCATAGCAAAGTAATAGAATCCACCCTCAATACTCTCTTTGAGGTTTTATTTATACAAAAAATAATTGAAAAAATCTCACACTAACCTAGCCAATAATTGTGGGTGACTAATGAGTAAGTTACAATAAAAAGGAGACAAATGGTCTCATAAATAGGACAAAAAGTAATTGCTGGTGTGCTGTTTCCCACTTTTGAGGACGTGCTGGAGGCAGGTGCTATAATAGGGCTCGATGCTGTCCCTTTGAGTAATTCTTTAGCTTGTTTGACACTCTTTGTTTCTACGGATACTCTTTAACCTGTGTAATTGATACTCTTTCATCTGTGCTCATTTTTATCCTTTACGTAATAGTAAAAAGATAAAATTCTCATCCTGAAGATAATTTTCATAGAATTTCCAATAAGTCGTTCCACCATTGATCTTCTGCTATTATGGTTCTTTTAAGTTTTCTCAACGTTTCATCAGCCTTTGTGAGTTTGTAAAAAGTGGGCTGATCAGGGAACAAATACTTTATTTCATGTTCAAGATGAAATAAATTCTTCAACCTGTCATAGAGATTTCTCCCTGTTGGCAACGTTGCTTCTGGAAAACTGATAGAACAAGCAATTGTATTTTGAGCATGGATATTTATTTTCTTAACATAGGTTTCCAGGTCCATTATCTGGTCCTCTGAGAGCATAGGACTGGGTAACCCACTGTCCAACAAAATCTGAAATTTTCCTCTGAAAGTATTAATATCAGCCAAAATATCTGAGCACTTCCTTTCCAAATTCTGCATAAAGGTTCTTTTGATGAAAAATCTTTTTATCTCCAAAATGGTGCCGGTTAATCTGAAAATCTTTATCCACTAAGGGAAAATATTCTAACTCTCTGTGGGGGGCATTCAATGGGGTTACATTCAGGGCTGCCGGAGCTTCCATTTTGGTTCTTGTGTATTTAAAATGGAAGTTTCTGGGTTTTCTTTACAAGCCGGGGCGCGATTTCAGTTTAAATGAAGGAAATTAGCACAATTACAGTTTCAGGGGAACAATTCACAGTTTTAAACCTCAGGGAATGATCTTAGCGATAAGATTTAATCACTAATCCAGTGGAAAACAAGGAAAACAGAGTTTCTTTTGAAGTTCGGAGCGCAATAGAATAAATACCTATTCTTGGAGGCAAACTGGGTTTTAACAGGTATCAGGCGGTGGCAAGAGGATGCTCGAACACTGGTCCGGTAGAATTCTGGAGCGAAATCGGATAGAACAGTGGATTTTAATGAAAATTTGATTTTCGTAGTGGAAGGCGCAGTCGCTTTTGAATAACGAAAATGACATAAAAAACACGAAAATTTGTTTTATTTCCAAAGTCAAAAAAGGGGTTTTTATTCTTTCGAGGAATGACGTCATATCAGTATGGGCTGACGTGTGGCAGGGGCCGGGCGGTAAGCGGTAATCGCCGCACCGCTTGTGGACAAGAGTGGTATTAAACGAGAGGGTAGCGATTCCATTGGAGCAGTGACACGTGGACGGAGGGCGGTTTCAAAACCACCGTGCCCCCGCGGGTTATTGTTCGGGTATTGGATGGCTAGCGGAATGAATGCTAGCCGTAGATCTCGTAGCGGGAGATCGGACGGTGGGAAGGGACGGGGAGATGGTAGAGAGTTATCGTGCGGGCCCGACGGGGTTTTAAATGTGATTAACTTTATTAAGTATCCCGGGGGGCGTCTAATAGGCGGAAAAGTTTGGTTATTAACTAATTTTGATAATTAATTAATCCCATGGTATAATGGAAATAGGGGTCGCGGCGGGGTCTCGATTATGGTTAAAGTGTTGGGTGGGATGCCAAGTGGATAAGCCACGGTGGCATGGGGGTTTTTCGAAGTTTTGGTTTTAAAAATAAAACTTCAGGTTTATTCTTTTTGTGCTAAACATATATATCATATGTTTAAAGCTTTTCTCATATATGTTTTTTTTTTTATTATATGATAAATTAACCAATGTAATTAACTTATCATAGGGGCGGGAGTACTATATAATGATATATTTTAACCAAAGGGCGCATATAATGTGGATTTTTAATGATTAATTGGGAAATAAATACTTTGGCTAAACTTTATAATAAGATGGGTTTTTTGGATATTTATATAAAAGGAGTTATATACTTAGGATAAAGGATTTTCACTAGGGATTTAATAACTAGAGTTAAACATTAATATGACAAAGGAACAAGGGAACTCAAAATACTTTGCACATCTAAGAAAGTGACAATTTCTGAAGTAAATTACAATATATCATCTTCAACACTTAAACTTAGAATAGTAAGTTATTTTGAGGGATTTTTATGGAAGTTTGCATGATTTTCCTAAGAAAAATGGGATTTTACTTAGGAAAAGATTGAAAGTGAATGATAATGGATAACTTCAAGTACT
Source organism: Pinus albicaulis (assembly GCA_034641835.2). NCBI lineage: Eukaryota > Viridiplantae > Streptophyta > Pinopsida > Pinales > Pinaceae > Pinus > Pinus albicaulis. The sequence goes on along the minus strand of JAXQQM020071662.1, from coordinate 61,633 downwards.
TAGGTCTTTTTTGATCATCAGGCCGAGGGTCCGGTCCCTCCAAAAGTCAAGGAAATGCCTTGAGCCCCTTTGATCTCCAAATACCTTAGCACTTTGGGGAAATTAGTAAAAACTTAGGGAAAAAGTGATGTGGGAAGTTAATGATTTTGATTTTGCTTTCTGTGGATTCTTCAGTGAATTTTCTGCTTGAGTACTTGTGATGAAGGTAAAAGATTAAACATATTTAGCACCATCATTCATCATATGAAACTTTGCAACACCATCTACCTACCCTATCTACTTGACACTACCATTTCCTTTTCTTTATTAGGGTGCATTTGGACTTGCAAAACCCTTATCAATCTTCTTTTCTTTTACATGACAAATCTATCTAATTCTACCCTTATTACATCCAAGGGCTCAGATTAAACTGTTGAGCACCTTTTATTAACTCTACCTATCTACTTATCTGCCAAGATTAAACTGTTTGGTTAGATACTTATTCTCTATTCTACAACATGAAATTGAATATGAATGAGTCAAGTTTAAAAAGTTTGATTCTTCATAAATTGTAGCAAAAGTTTGACAAGCTGCACACAATTGCTTATTTACAAAATTGGAATAGAAGTGGCATTTGGATTTGCACACTTTCATTGGTCTATTTTTTGCTTGGGGTTCATTTCTTTCACTTTTTTGACCACTTTATTTTTCTTACCCTTTGATCTTTCTTTTAGGGTATACCCTCTTTACATTTTTTTTTAAATTTTTTGATTTTTTGGTTTTTCAAGAATATGGAACACCTTTGCTCAAGAAAAAGGTTTGAACATATTCCATAGTTCAATCAAGACAATCATGAAAAATGACACCTATTGGTATAGGAGACTAACAGTGTGAATTAATTATTAATTAATTAACTAATTATTAACTCATAATTAACTAAGAAATACATCGATTTGCAAATTACTTCAGATAGTTTCAGTGGAGACCAGTGAAGAGGTAGGTGAAAGAGCAGTGTGACTATCAGTTGTGACCATACTGGTGCATGAGTTTGCACCACACATTGATGGAGATGCCAATGAGGATTGCACAATACACACCAGGTGGATTCAAACTCATATTGGGCCATTATTCATCTTGGATTGCACAGTAGAGGTAGGCTAACAGGTGGAGCAGATTGGAGCATGTGTTTTGTTAGATCTGAGCTTGTGTAGTGTGTAACAATTGGAGATTGTACTGAGATATTGTGAGGAGTTTGTACAAAGATTGTTACATGATCTCTATCATTATAATATACATATAGTTGGGGGTTTTTAGCTTTAATATTTCCCATAAATATTGTGTTTATATGTGTGATTGTTTATGGTTTTGATGTGCGCATGCGATTGTTGATATTTCCGCAATTAATGATCAATAGTAGAAGAGGTTATGTATTATGCATGAAGCTCAAATAGTGTGTGATCGGGATAATCTCGGTGAATAATTTATCATTTATTCAAATTTATACATGGTATCAGAGTGATATTGATCATTGGAGCAATTGTAAAACATTGAAGCAGTTGAGTTTTGTGCTGGTGGAATTTGAATTTGCAGTAGTGTTTTCTTGGTGTCGAAGTTGAGATGTCTTTCAACAGATTGTGATTGGAGTATGCCCTTGAGGGCAGCTCAAATTATATTGCATGGAAGGACAGGATGGAGGCAGTGCTGGATGAAAATGGGTTGAAGGAGTTCATAGATGCATAAATTCCAAAACCTACTTCTAGTGATGTTGTCGTACTTGATGCATGGCAAAAGAAGACAGCAAAGTGTCGAAGGATTCTGTTAGAGGGCGTGAAGGATCACATAGTGTCCAACCTTCATGGTAAGGCTTCTCCATTCTTGATGTGGAAAGCTTTGACAGACTTATTCCAAAGCAAGAGCGACCAAAGGAAGTTGGCGCTCAAGGATAGACTCAGAAACATAAAAATGGAGAAAGGCGATAGTATGCCCAAGTACCTCACGAAGTTCACTTGATGCGGATAGGTTGGGAAGTGTGCGTTTTATTACGATTGATGATGAGGACTTGTTTGGCTTAGCTCTCTTCCCGGGCTTCGAGTTGGCATTCCTATCCGGAGGACTCTGTCGATGGTTGGGGAGAAATTGCCGGGATGGGAGCGACTTTGGTCAGATCTTGTGCAAGAGGAGATAAGGTGAAGTACCAGGGACAGATCTTCATCAAAGAACTCAAATGAAGAAAATTGCGCTTTGGCTGCCAAATCAAAGAAGGGGAAGAGCAAGAAGAATGCTTCTCAATCCGGTGCGAAAGGCAAGAAGCAGGACATGTCCAAGGTGAAGTGCTTTCACTGTCACCAACACAGACATTATGCCACAAATTGTCCGCAGAAGAAGAAAAATAAGCAGGCTGCTGGATCTGTAGCTGGAGAGGCCTTAGCCTCATAGTTTGAGCTGGATTTTTCACTAATCGCATGCTTGGTCTCAAGTGTGATGGGTTCAGTGTGGTTTCTGGACAGTGGTGCGTATTTTCACATGACAGGAGATCAAGATTTGTTTACTGATCTGGATGAGAAAGATCTTGGAGTGCACATCGAGATGGGAAATGATGGTAGATATAGTGCGATCGGTATCAGTACCATTTCCTTTGAGAGGGAGTCTGGTAAACCCTTCGTATTGAAGGAAGTGATGCATGTTCTAGGATTGAAGAAGAATCTTATCTCTGTGGCGATGTTAGAAGACAAGGGATATGATTTTGTCTTTAGTGAGGGAAAGGCTTTCCTGCGTAGTAAGGAAGCTGGTGAGACTCGGAGGATAGGGGTTCAAGTTAAGAACCTTTATCAATTGCAGGTAGATGGCGGCGCAACAATGGTAGGCAAGGCAGAAGGAGTGGTGAGCCGAGATGATGGCGAGTTGTGGCACTGGAGATTGGGCCACTTTCACCATGGAGCTTTGAAGATATTGCCGCAGATTTATACTGGGCTTCCTAAGGGTACTCTTGCACAGTCAGATCAGTGCAAGGGGTGTACCTTGGGAAAATTTGTGAAAGCCACCTTTCACGAGAGGATAGTCATGCCACGATGATCCTTGAGAGAATTCACACAGACGTGTGTGGACCTTTCTCAGTAGCTTCGACAGCCATTACAGGTATGTGATCTTTGTTGATGATTATTCTCGGAAGTGCTGGATCTTCTTCATGCAGAAGAAGAGCGAGACATACTCAAATTTCTGTGAGTTCAAGGCGCTGGTTGAGAAGGAATCGGGGAAGCAGGTGAAGGCTCTTAGGAGCGACAATGGTGGTGAATTCATCTATGGCGAATTCAAGGACTTTTGCAGCGCAAAAGGAATTCGAAGAGAGCTCATAGCACCTCATAACCCACAGTAGAATAGGGTTGCTGAGCGGAATAACAGAACGATCGTGGGTGCTACACGGGCGATGTTTCATGATCGGGGCCTACCCATTCACTTGTGGGTGGAGGCATGCAATACTACAGTATTTGTGTAGAACCGTTGTCCTCACAAGATACTTGGCATGAGTAGGAGGCGTTTTACGGTAGAGAAGCTTGATATTTTCCCATTTGAGGATTTTTAGCGGTTCACTAATTTACATTCATGCAGTGAAGGATGCCGGGGAAGAGTGGAGGTGACCATAGAAATTGGGATATTTGTGGGGTACAACTGATTAAGCTCCCATGACTATAGTTATTATTTCCCGAGGGCAGTCCTTAACGCGTGTGTACGGGGATATCAAATTTCAGGAGGATAAAGCCATGAAGTGTTCGATGAGAGGGAGCCACACTTGCATGCATAGGAGGAGCTATTAGTTCCTAAGGATGAGCTTCAGGATGTGGATCAGCCACAAGAGGAAGTTCATGGAGTGGAAGAGACCACTCATGCAGCGCCAACCATCAGAGGGCGGAAGCGCACTACAGAAGCTGAGCGATTGGCTCAAGATGCAGAAAAGGTTGTAGGAGCACCTACATCACAGTGCAGATAGAGACAGTTACCTGACCGGTATACTGGATACATGGCTCTTATGAGCAAGTGTATCGTGATAGAGCCATCCTCTTTCGAGGAAGTTGTGGAGGACCCCGCATGGGTAGATGCCATGGTGGAAGAGTATGATTCGATTGTCAGAAACAGTGCATGGGAGATTGTCCCGAGGCCGGAAGGGAAATCAGTGGTGGGTTCGAGATGGATCTACAAAGTGAAGTAGGCAGTTGACGGGAGTGTGGAGAAGTACAAGGCAAGATTTGTTTCCTGAGGCTTTTCACAGATAGAGGGGATCGATTATGAGGAGACCTTTGCACCTGTCGCAAGGTATTCTTCCATACGGACAATTCTTGCTCTCTCAGTGCAGATGGGGTGGCACATTCATTAGATGGATGTGAAGACTGCGTTCCTCAACGGATTCATTGAGGAGGAGGTGTACATAGAGCAGCCTGAAGGTTTCGAGATCTTCAGTAGCGAGTCGCATGTGTGCAGGCTCAAGAGAGCGTTGTATGGGTTGAAACAAGCACCTCGTGCTTGGTACACATGGATAGACAGTTATTTCATCGGACTTGGATTCTCCAAGAGTGAGGCGGATCCTAACCTATACCAGATTGTGGTGGAGGATAAGTTGCTGATCATTGTACTTTATGTAGATGATTTGATTTTGACAGGTGATGAGCTGTTGATACTCTCATGCAAGGAGGATCTTGCAAAAGAGTTTTAGATGAAGGACTTGGGCCTCCTTCATTATTTCCTGGGATTGGAAATTTGGCAGCGCAGTGATGGATTGTTTGTTTCTCAGGGTAAGTATGCCCGGGAGATACTGGAGAAGTTCAACATGCATGGCTGCAAGCCTGTTGATACTCCTCTTCCTGGTGGTTGGATGAAGGAGGATGCTACTTCAGCGGAGGTAGTGGATGCCACTGTTTATCGACAGTTGGTGGGGTCGCTTATGTATCTAGTCAATACACGACTCGACATATGCTATGCTGTTAACCGGCTTTCACAAGCTATGGTTAAGACTACCAAGCTCTACTAGAAGGCAGGAAAGCATGTATTGAGATATCTCAGAGGCACATCGGGATATGGATTATGGTACAGACAGTCGGATGAGGTGAAGCTGTGTGGCTTCACGGATGTAGACAGGCGAAATTTAGCAATTGAGAAAGAGTTCATCTGCGGAGGGATTTTTCGATATCGGGTCGATAGAAGTTTCTGGTATAAGCGGAAATTGAGATCCGTGGCACTCGGTTGGCAATGAGTATGGCGGCGGGATTTGGGCGCATACGAGCTATATGGATGAGGAAGATCCTGGTCGGGTTGTTCGGTTCACACTTAGAGCCTACTGTGATTTATTGTGATAATCAGAGTTGCATCAAACTCTCGGTTAATCAGTATTTCATGATAGATCTAAACACATTGACATCCGGTATCATCATATCAGAGATTGTGTGCAGCGGAAGATCATGTTACTTTCATACATTCCCACGAAGGATCAGGATGTTGTTATCTTGACGAAGGCGCTCACGAGGAGCAAATTCGAATACCACAAAGGCGGGGATAGGGTTGCGGATGGTATATCTTGTTGAAGGAGAGTTTTGATATTGCAACAAGATGATGAGCTTAGTGGAAAGAAGTCGCCTTCACTAAGTGGGCCATGAGGCTATTTTGACAAAGTCTATTTTTAAATGTGTCTATTTTTTTAGACATGTGGATCATGTTCTATGAGTTGCAGGATGCTATTTGTGGATGGTTGGTCAAGTCGGGAAAAATAGATGGACTTCTATTTTTAGACATACTGGGCGGAATCTATTTTTAGATTGCCAGTCTAAAAATAGATATGTCGAATATTATTAACTCTTAATAATATTTGGACTCTAAACATTATCTTATCCTCTTGGAGAACTTCAGTTTGATGCTTGGATGTGGCACATGCAGCTGACAGAAGGAATTACGCTATTCTTAGGGTTTAGTGAAGCTATTGCATGGTTGACTTCAGTTAGAACTCATGTGACAGAGTTTGGTGGAGTTGATGAGACAGTTAATGGAGTTGTGTTCAGTTTAACTTAGTTGAGCTAGTTGTATCTAGTCTAACTGATTGATACAATTAGTGAGAGTAGTGTGAATTAATTATTAATTAATTCACTAATTATTAACTCATAAATCAACTAAAGAATACATCAGTTAACTGCAGTGCATGGACAGTTTCAGTGGAGACTAGTGGAGAGGTAGGTGAAAGAGCAGTGTGACTATCAGTTGTGACTATACTAGTGCATGAGTTTGCACCACACATTGATGGAGATGCCAATGAGGATTGTGCAGTGCATACCAGAGGGAATCGAACTCAGATTGGGCCATTATTCATCTTGGATTGCGCAGTAGAGGCAGGCTAACAGGTGGAGCAGATTGGAGCATGTGTTTTGCTAGATCTGAGCTTGTGTAGTGTGTAACAATTGGAGATTGTACTGAGAGCTTGTGAGGAGTTTGTACAATGATTGTCACATGATCTCTATCATTATAATATACAGCTATTTGGGGGTTTTTATCTTCAATCTTTCCCATAAATATTGTGTTTATATGTGTGATTGTTTATGGTTTTAATGTGCGCATGCGATTGTTTATATTTCCGTAATTAATGATCAATAGTAGAAGAGGTTATGTATTATGCATGAAGCTCAAATAGTGTGTGATCAGGATAATCTCGGTGAATAATTTAACAGTTATTCAAATTTCTACACAAGGTGTGAAAATCTAATACAAATGCATCAGACAATTCAAAGGCAACTTACTGTAAAGAGAGCCGGTTTCTAAAGTACCTCATAGAAATAAATGATCAGAAGGTGTTTTCTGCGTATGAAAGATGTAAGATAATACTAACTGTCATTGAGATGATATCCAGGAACAAATATTAACATGTAATGGGCTTACCAAATTAAGAATCCATACATGACAATAGCGTTTTAAAAATAACATCCCATAGAAGTTAATATAGCAGAAATATGGTTGAAGTGGAAAGCGAAAAAATATATCATGCCTGAGCCATATTTAAAGTGCTTGACAGGTTCTAGCATGAGTATCAACTAGGATAAATTCATACCAAAAACCAGTGAGCCACTTGCATTCCAGAACGCGATACAAGAAAGGCGAATGAAATGAAATGAACAATTAAAATATCACATATAAGAGAAAGTTACAAACTGTGAAGCACCAAAGACCAGAATCCTCATTAAAGATGGAACTCCTCCTCACTGAAATCCGATGGGCTCTGTACATTCGTATAAGAGTTCAAAAAAATGCATACAAAAATTCTCTCACCGCATCATTTTCTAATAAATCTGGAATCCTCTATAATCCGTTCTTGGGGGTTTTTATAGGAGAAAAAACCAGTAACGAGAGTGGACGATGTACATTTAATTTGTTTCATTAAGACAAGATGGCAGAAGCATTCACGCCCATACTGTTTAATGGCTCTATAGTGTTGTATGTACTCTACAGTCTGGTCCAGAGATCTCTGTCAGGTCAAGATCGTCCTCGAATGTTTTCTTGAAGTCCTTCTAGAAATGATAAACTGGATAGAAAGTCCTCGGGCCTCCATACTCCACAACTAATGGTTCTGACAGTCTTTAAGAGGCTTCTGTCAGCATAATTGACTATTTCTGGGCTCAAGGAGGCATGGAGGCTTTAATGGAAAGATGTATTGCCTGGAGAAAAATGTCCTACAGATATTTAAACACAGACATGGCTGTTGCGTGTGCTCTTTGGGTCTTCAAAATGCGTCTTTATCCTTTGAATACGGGATTAGGCTCTAAATATTCAATTAACAGGTACAAATCCCTTAAATCTATTTCTGCTGCTTCACTTGGCCGTTGCTATAATGGCCTCTCTGTTCTTTTAGCCACAGTGGCTGTGACTATAGAGGCAGAGTGCAATTTCACTCTGTAAACCTTGCACAATGAAATAAACCCATCAAACAATCCAGGGCGGTGGCGGAAGAATTACTGTGGAGGAATGGTGGTGCAACTGTGGAAAAGGGAAAAATGTTGCAAAGTGGTGAGAGACGAGTGACTAATGGAGGTTTAGTGTGGAGAGAGGTCACGGACCGTCTGATCAGAGGAACAGGTGAAGATAAACAGTCGGGATCAATGGATGGAGGGGTTAATAGTCAAATGGGCGGAAGAACTAACACTTTAGTGTTAAAACACCAAAGTCTAATGTTTAAGCGAATACATAGAGAATCAATGAAAGTAAATGAAAGTCAGACGTATTAGATGGTGGGACCCGGTGTGGGTGGAGGGCGATGAGGGTTTGACCATTGATTTGGCTTAGATGGACAGCTGCGATTGCATCGGGAGATCGCAATCGCAGGAAACAGGGGTTGACACATTAAGGACTTCCGATGCGCGATTGGGACATTGATGCGATTAGCCTTCGACTGTTGGATCGCAAATGGAATCAACGACGACGATTCAATCAGAAGGGAAGACAGGTGAAGTAATGAGCAAGGAGCGATGAGGTCTGAACCGTTGGATCACTCGGGACGGACGACTCCGATTCAATCGGGGGATCACAATTGGAGGAAACCGAAGGAGGGGATGCTTGGGTCTACGCGATGTGATTACGCACCTGTCATTCGATCCGAAGCCAGATCGACAACCCACATTCAATCGGAGGGGTGAATGGAGAGGAACAAAGAGCGTGGTGCGATTAGCACTAGATTGTAGGATAAAAGGGGAAACGACGGCTAGGATTGGATCGGAAGATCGCAATTGGAGGGCACAGGGAGTGGCGCCTCAAGACTTTTGCGATTGCGATTGGAGTGGCGATGCGATGATGCGATGGCCGTTGGATCACAGTGATAGATCGACGTTTGATACTCCATCGGGGAGGTAAATAGGAATGCGGAATGAGCGCCGACTGTCGGATCTTGTAAAGATCGACAGCTCAGAACACGTCCGTGGTCTATAGAACACAAGACAGTCGCATCGGGGATTTTAATCTTTGACAAAGAAAATGCGCCACCGAACATCTTCTGATTCCAATTAGTGCCCTTTGACTTAGCACTTGGTCTTAGCGCAGGGATTTATGGAGGGGAAGTGGTTAAGGGGTTGGCCTAAAAAAGGGGCTTAGCCTGTCATAAGGTGGAAAGTGGGTTTTTGGCCTGTTTTTCATGCATTTTAAGGCCAACAAGGGGCAATGGTAAGGGGGATGAAGGGATTTTTAGCCAAAAAAAGGGTATTTGTGAGGTTAAAAGGGGAATTGGATGACTAATGAGGGATTAACGAGGAATTAGGAGAGGGGAAAAAGGTGAAGAAACAGAGGTTTAATGGGAATGAGAAAATATGGAAAGTGAGGTCTCTTGAGCATTTTATTCACAAACAGGGAGGCTTTAAAATTGGGGATAGCCGTAAGGATTTATCAAAGGGAAAAGGACAAAGAGGCTTCAAGGATGATGTGTTTTCAGAGGGAATACACTCCTTGAAAGCTCAAAGGCAGTTTAACCCCTTGCTTCCTTGCCAAAAAATTAATAGAGGGCTAACATGATCAACATTGGCTCCACCTGGGGATGACAAGTTCATTCCTGGGCATGTCGAGAACTTCGTAGACCATCTGTTAATCTTATGTGTGGACACTAGTCTTCAGAAATTTTACTTTGCTCTTCACGATTCATCACGACACCCATGTTATTCACACAAAGATGAAAACAGAAAACTAATGTATAGTATAATACATCAGGCTCTCTCTACTTGAATCATAACTGGAAGTAGGGTTTGAGGAACTGACCGTTTACAGGGGCATCGAGCAAGTCTCCCTGTAAATTTTCTAACCTGAAAGTGTTATTTCCCCCTTGTTCCACAATCTTAAAAGGGCTAAACCAGAGTGGGTCGAATTTACCATGTTTCCCCTTTTCAGCTCTTCGGATATCCCATCTGAGCACTAAATCCCCAACTTGCAACTTCCTGTCCTTGGCATGCTGATAAAAAATTTCATTCATCTTCTTTTGATATTCAGTTAGCCTCTGACTTACCTGGTTCCGTGTTTCTTCTAACTCCACCAGCTGATTTATTCTCCTAGTCACATCATCGGGTTCCTCTTGACTCTCCTGCATGAATCGGTCTACTGGTAAGGCTAATTGTACGGGGAATATTGCTGCCCTCCCATATACTAATTCATATGGGGACTTCATGGTTTCTCTCTTACTAGTAATACTGTTGGCCCATAGAGTGAATTTCAACTTGGAATCCCAGTTTTTCTGATTTTCATTGATAGCCTTCTTCAGTGCTCTCACCAGGGTTTTATTTGAAGACTCCGCTAGGCCGTTTCCTTGTGGGTAATAGGCCGTGGAGTGACCCAACGCAATGTTATACTGCTGGAAGAAGCTGACAAACTTTGTAGACTTAAAGGCTTGTGCATTGTCGGTCACTATCTTGGCAGGGCAGCCAAATTTGGATATGATGTTTTCTTCTATAAATTTCATTATCACAACATCTGTTGCATTCCTCGCAGGTATAGCTTCCACCCATTTTGTGAAATAATCTGTGGCAGTTAATATCCACTTATGCTGACCAATTAATGGAGGATTTATTTCACCGATAAGGTCGATTCCCCATTGCTGGAACAGTTCATCCACGTGAAGAGGGATCATGGGCAGAGGTGCCAACTTCTGTCTTTCAGCAAATCTTTGGCATTTCTCACAAGAACTGATCCAGGCAAACACATCTCCAAAGAGTTTGGGCTAGTAGAAACCAGCCTTCAGGATTTTGTGAGCAGTGGCCCTCTAGCTATAATGACCCCCACAGATTCCTTCATGAAATTCGACCATTATACTCTCTACCTCGTCTTTTGTGAGACATAGGAGTAGAATGCCTGAGGGATCTTGCCAGTACAGTCGACCATTGGCGACTATGTACTTCTATGGTCTCAACCTTAGTGTTCTGTATTTAGCTTTATCACAGCTGGGAGGGTAGCTGAGTGTGAGAAGATATTCCACTACCTCTTTGTACCATGGGCTGGTGAGGTACTTCATATGTGTCTTCTGAGTGGCTATCTCTATTCCCTGTTGCCCTTATTTCTTCTCAGACTCCTCATTTTCTATCATGGACAGATTTACACCTAGATCCTGATAGTTTGATTCAGATAAGATTTTGGATAGCCCTTTTCCCTTGATCAGTTTAGTAGGATGGATGTCTAGCTCATACTCTTGTATCTTGGCAATCCATTTCCCTCTTTTCCCTTCACTATCTCCTTGGATAAGAATATCTTTTACTGCAGATGTAGGCACAAATGCAGTGATATGGGACTACAATACATATATGCAAAATTATTTAAGAGATTTCACCAAGGCATATGCCTGCTTTTCTAATATGTTATATTTCAGCTCTGCATCACGGAGCACCTGACTGAAGAAAGCGATGGGCTGCTCATACCCTTCTTCATTTTTCTGCAATAAAACTTCTGCCACTATATGGAGTGATGCAAATGAAAAGATCATGAAAGGTTTGGCACAATCTAGTCCAGCTAGCACAGGGGCTTCTGCAAAGGCATTTTTTATCCTGGAAAAGGCTTCTCGTGATTCCTGGGACCACTTTAGCTCATTATTTTTCTTCAGCATGCCAGTTATATGTCTAACTATCTCAGCATAGTTAGGGATAAATTTCCTTAGAAAGTTAATACACCCTAGAAACACTTGCACCTCTTTCTTATTTCTGGGAATATAAATGCCATTTATAACCTCTACCCTCTTAGGATCTATTTTTACCCCATATTTGGTTACAATATGTCCCAAAATCTTACCCTCTTCCAATGAAAATAATGAATTTTGTGGATTGAGAGAGAGGCCATACCTTCTGCACTTCTCGAAAGTTCTACACAAGTGTTCAATGTGCTTTGCATCATCTTTTGAAAACACCATGATATCATCGAGGTAAACCACCACAAACCTATCTTGCTCCCCAACAAAGGCAATGTCCATGGCCCTTTGAAAAGTGGCCCCTGCATTGATCAACCCAAAAGACATCCTGGCATACATAAATGTACCCCATGGTGTGGTAAAGGCAATCTTCTTCTGATCTTCTGGTAGTACAGCCACCTGATTGTAACTAGAGAAACTATCCATCATTGACATCCAAGAAGTTCCCACCACTTTCTGTAGAATGTGATCCATTTTGGGCAGCAGGTAATTATCCTTTAAGGATGCTTGGTTTAAATTCCGGAAATCAACACATAGCCTTATTTGTCCATTCTTCTTTCAGACAGGGACTAGGTTTTCCACCCATTCAGAGTACCTCAATGGCACAATTATTTTTGCCTTTAACAGCTTCTTAATTTCTTTCTAATGGAGGGAAGTAGCAGGGGATTTATCTGTCTAAGCTTTTGCTTATGGGGTTTCACATCTCTTTTCAGAGGAATTTTGTGCTGCATGATGCTGATATCAAAAGTTTTCAGGTATTGATAAGACCATGCAAACACATCTTTGTAAGACTAAAATAATTTCTGGTATAGCTCTTTATATTCTTCTGGGACTGTCTTGGATAATTTTACGATTTTTGGGTCATCATCAGTACCAAGGTTAAGATCTTCTACTTGGTTTTCCTCTGTGAATTTGTTTGGATATAGTGGGACATTGTTCTTGTCAAACATTCTTTCTAGAGGAACCAGCCCTCTAGGTATAATGTTTCCCTTCAATTGCAACACTTTATGACCTTCCATTCTTTCCTCCCATTTGTTTTTTGAAAGGTCTTCAACTTCTTCTTCCTCACGAGCATCAATCTCCATATTTGAGAATTCTCTGATTGTTTCCATAAATATTTTCACTTGTTCTTCATCCTCAAACACTTTCCAGTGCTTGATGTTGTCTGGGATTGATGGCCGATAACGTACCTCGATTTCATATCTTAGGAGAGGGTTTTGAGGTGGACGGAAGGTACTGGCAGCCACTACAAGGGAGTCTGCCATCCTATTCTGTTCTTAGGGCATGAACTGAATATTAAATGCCAAGAAAAAATTCTCCACCAGGTCCCACACTTCGTTCTTATAAGCCATCAGCTTAGGATGTTTGGTTTGGCACTGATTCTTCACTTGTCTAACCACCAGTTCTGAATCTCCCAGAACCTTCAAACTCTGTATGTTCATATTCCTGGCTGTTTGTAACCCTAACAAAAGTGCTTCATATTCAGCCACATTATTAGTGGCTTCATATTATAGCTTGAAAGACAGTGGGAACCATTGGCCTGTAGGAGAAATCAATAATACTCCAGCCCCATTACCTTCATCAAAGTGAAGTGTCCAGATTCCTGGTTCGTGGCTTTCTAAGGGCTGCTCGGTCTTGATCTGGCAGAATGATGGTTCTTGAGCATAATATTGATCCTCTTCTAGCATCAAACATGAGAAATCTCCTTACTTACTGTAAACTGGAGAATTAACTGAGTTTTTAGCCTTAGTAACCATCTTGACAAATCTAGTTTCCCTGTACAACCTCCTCTCCTAGCCACCAAAAACCATGATAGTAGCATATGTTAAGTCTAGCTTGATTGACCCATCGATTTTTGTCCCCCAGGACCTTGACAGCAACATGCCAAAGCGAGCTTGGATGTCAGCCACCACGATGTCCATCACCACAATTTTTGCTGGGATTTGGGCCAAATTGACCGCCAAATCCTTGATCATCCCCAGGCATTTAACTCTTTTGGAATCAAATGAATAGAGGTCCTTGTATGGACAGGTGATTTTTAATCCTAGTTGTTCCATGACTGACAGAGGTAATAAATTATGGGAAGCTCTCGAATCTAACATACAATTATGCAATAGTAGGTCATGAATCACTAGAGACACATAGAAAGGAGGAGTAGAAGCATCCAATTCCTCAACGTGGGGGCCAAACATGACCATGGGTCTTTCTTCTTGAAGGTTCAGACTATCTGGAATATGTGTTACTTCTGGGGGAAGCATGAAAGAGGTGACCTGGGACCGATATGCAGGCTGCTTCAACAATTTAGTCAAGGGTACTGGGATTTTGATCTTCTCAAGCTCCTTTTGTAAACTAAAGGCAGAAGAGGACATTTCTGTTACATTATTTTTTGACTCTTTATTTTTGGCCAAGGGTTTGACTTCTTTTGACACAGGCTTGGTATTAGGGGGAGTGACTACTTTTGAAGAGGAAGGAATTTGATCATTAGACTGCAAAGGTTCGTTTAGAGGTCTCTTACCTTTGTCCGTGCCCTTTTGCATTGTTGACTCCTTCCGAGCAAGTGATTCCTTCAGGGGTGGCCCTTATTCTTGATCTTGAGTACGAGTCCTTTTCCTAGAAGAGCTGAGATCATATCTTCTATTGAACTGTGCTTGCATGAAATCAACAAACTGCTTACAATAGTCATCAATCTCTAGGTCATCTGTGCCTCTAGCCTTCTCTTCTTCTTGTAATGAGATCTCAGTCCCATCACTTCCTTGCAAGGGGCATTATGCTTCTTCACTATTCGAAAAAGAAATATTTGCATCCTCTAGCTCATAGGTAGCATTTTTAGTAGGACCATTTACTTTCCCTTCCAAGTACAATGGGTGTGGTACTTGATCTTGTTTCTCTTTTAGTTCTGTTAGTATGAATCCTTCGTCGAAGTGTACGAAAAAGGACCACTTTAGCTACGCATAACTAATAGCCCTAACAACAATAGAGGCTGCCAAACATCTTCAGATCTGCGATTAGTAAAAAATGCTGCAACAAACAGATCTATAAATGGAAAGACATTAAGCAGTAAAGTAAAGGGTTTGCTCCATGCATCCAACAGACAAGACAAGAACATGATTTTTGAATGAATTTTTATATTACAGGGCACCTGGGAGGAAAACAAGAAGGTGTATCTAGCTCTCCTCAATGGGATGGGTTCTTTGTAGTCCTCAGCACTTCAGATCTAAGCTTTCTCTCTCTTGTAGGTGTAGAAAACCCAATGCAAAAAATGAAGCTCAATGGGAGCAAATGATGAAAAATGAGACCAAGTGTATAGATCCAGAGTGATCTAATAGGCAACAAAAGGTAAGGAATGATGGGGAAGAACCCTCCTATTTATAACAAAATATTGGGTCATTCTAGATCTTGGTGCATGATTAAAATAATGTTAACCAAATCTAGATCCACCTTTATGGAATATTTTATTATATTTGTTGGAGGGAAGGGGTGTTTGACTTGGGTCAAATCCCTTGATTAGTGAAAAATAAATAAATAAATGATTTATTTATCTTTTTAAGGAAGCGGTTGGAAGATAATCAAATAAATAATGATTTATTTGATTAATGGTGGGTGATTTGGTCATATTTAACAAGGAATAGTATCTAAATAAGATTTAAATAATTATTCCTAGAAAATAATAAGATAACTAAGGGTTTATCTCATTAATTTCTTTGTTTTTGGGTTAAACATGACTGGGAATAATAATTAAATTGTGGTTTAATTAATTATTCCATGAGGAAAATCAAACAAATATAGGTTTGTTTAATATTTCCTTTTGGGGTTTCTTGTTTGGACCATAAACAACCTAATAAATGTGGTTTATTAAGTTATTTAACATAGTGAAGGCAATTTTACTGAGGGTAAAATTGGTCTTACATGGTGTACTTGGGTCCATCTAATGATGATAGGTTAGATGACCAAAAAATGGTGTAACAGATTGCCCCCCAACGTGCGAGTGTCAGGAGCAAATCGTATGACCGAAGTACGTTGTAAGAAGACAATCACTAGACAACAAAAGGGTATGTCAGAGAGAGAAATATGAGGTAGATAGTGTGCTGAAGGACTAGACCCTGAAGAGACGAGACTCGCAGGTGCAACAAGTCTCTGTTATGAGAGGGTACCTGTGCTGAAGGCGGCGGGGGAGGCATACCTATGCCCGCCGTGACAAAGTACAAAAGAATAGTGTGTCCAGTAAACAAGGGACCGAACCATAGAGTACAGCTGGCATAATCAAGGGCCAGATAAAAATACAATGAAGAGTCTCACATACATGCTGTGCCTGGGATAACAGCCAGGACTAGTACAATAATATCTGAGTACATGAGATAAATACAACCCCAAATGCCCCACAGCAAATGGGGAAGGGGCTCTAAAAATCTGTTGATACATGCAAATCGAAGAGGTGCGCAAGTGGAGAAGGCCAACATCATCAAAATCTGGAGAGCGGCATCGAAGGCGCAAAGAAGATGTCATGCAGGCATGTGGGGGGCTACACGGGGCCACCCCCTCATGTGAGGGTTGAGACATCACACACACCGCAGGAATCATCAAGAGCTGCTGTGGATCACTAGACCATCAAGTATACGAATCTCGATCATGCTAAAAGAGTGGAGAAACAATCCAAGTCAAAGGGAAAAAGAGGTATCCCCTTGCACGATCGAGGCACCGAACAAGAGTGGAAGGCTGGAACCAGGGTACCGCCCTCTAGACACGGCCACCGGAATGAATGTGTTGATGTCGACGGAAGGAGGTCCGCCATAGGTGAAGACGTGAGAGATCCTCAACTAAGGCACGAAGAAAATAGTGGAGCGGCAGATAGTGACACTAATGATGATAGTGGAAATAGAACGGCCGAGTAGTGAATGGACGACTTCCCTTGTTAGAGCATAAAGAGCATGGATGACATGGCGGCCCGGCGGCCCCAAGATCATAAGGGATAGGGGACGGTGAGGCTGAAGGTCATAATGTGCGACACAAAGAGAGAGACCAAGCAATGAAGGATGGAAGACTATAGTGGGGTGCAAAGGGACGTGGTATAGACTCCATGGATGCAATGATGACTCAACTTGGATGCTCTGTAAACAAGGGTGACTCGATAGTGCGCACACGGTAAAGGCCCCAATGGGGGACTGGGAAGCATGAGTACAAGGTGGGAACTCATGGCCCGAAATCGACACGAACATGGACAAGTAAAGGAGCAATGGTGCCCTAGTACAAGTGTCGTAAGTGAGGAAATTCGATTTTAAGGAGCGGTGAAGTGACCCTTCTTGGACCAAAATGTGTACGGGTGGAGAAATCATCAAATCTTAAAAACTAACGAAGCCATTTTGAGAGCTCGGTGAGAGCTTTCATTGATGCGACGGTTGGAAGTCGACAGGGCTACGGTGTGGTCGCGGCGGTCGAAAAAGAAGAAACGCGGGGGTTTTCTTTTAATCGGCGATTTCCTCCCAAAATCACTCATTTGCTATTGTTGCTGTGGTGAATGTGGAGAGAAGGCCTAAATCTTGCGGTGAACGTAAACGGACAAACCGGCCAGATTGGAATCGAGATCCGTCGGTTGGAAGTGAAGGCCTAACCTTTCTCTTGCATTTGATGGGCTGAGTTGGGACCCACGAGAATCTGACTGACTCCTCCTTCATCTCCGGCCGGGTCGCACGCACACAGGGCAAAAAAGTGCGACCTAGGAACGACGATATCGAGGCAAAAGGAGTGTGGCTGGTCCGGAAAATAGTGAAAAGCTGAGCACAGGAGATGAGGGGTTTGGAGTGTTTGTTTGTAGGCCAGGAAGTTGGGTTTGGTGTTTGGTTATGGTTTTCTGATCTTGTGGCCCCGACAAAAATGATGTGTTTGTGCGAGGTAGAGACGAATTACGGGTCAGCGCGGAGAGAGAGAGATGCGGGGACACTTCGGACGAGAGGTCCGGGCGGATCGGGGGGGCGTCCCCGTCGTGTGATAGCCAGAATTTGGGGTTCTCAAGTTTGTGGAGAACCCATTGATGAACCATTACGCGGATTATCGGTTATTGGGATCCGGATCGAGGGTGTTTGAGGTGCGAGGGCACGGGATCGAAATGACGATTCGGGACGTAGCCTTTACGGCGGTCTCCCCTTATGAGGATGGTGGGAAACACACGACCGGTCGTGCATAGAGCGACATGTCATGGAGTTCGTGGAGACGCCGCTGTCGTAGGGTCTCCGTCAGGGGACGTGAGTCTGGGTCGGGGATCTAGAGAGGCTAGAAACCCATGCAGGTGGCCTTGTTTTGTGCGTGAATCACAGGCATCCGGGCGTTCCATCACATCAGCCCAAGGGGCGGAGATGATGTTAGTGGAAAGTGCGATTGGGTGGGACCTACTGTGGGTGGGCCCAAATGCGTGTTGGTGTCGCTAAGCGACATTTGTCCTATGCGGGCGGCGGGTGAACCATGGCTTGCTCATATGGGACTTTGTTGTGCGCCTTCTTCTTTGAGAAGATCCCAACCTTGAGGCCTCATGTCTGACTTCCGGATGGGGGGCCGAGAGAGGCCCCGGGGGATGCGCCGTTCGGGACAGCTCTTGTGCGGGGAGGAGGAGGAGGGCGGTCGAGCGAGTATTTCGGCAGGGTTTTTTTCCCTTTGGGATCGAGGATGCCTTTGTACATAGATGACTATCCCTATAGTGGGATGAGCTATTGTGGGATAGGACTGCCACTTGCTTTGGTCGAGGTACGGGGCCCGATGGTAAGTGACGGATTGCTATTCTTGTATGGGCATGTTAAAGTATTTACAGATAGTAATGTGAGTGCGGTTCATGTACTTTGGTATGCGGATATAGCACCGGTGAAACCGTGGGATATATGGGATGACTGACGACGGTACGGAGCTACGAGGATCGAGAGCGGCGCGGACTCGGGGATGCGGCTGCCTTTGTTTGGGGATATCCGATGTGAATGCGAACGGTTGTTGACCGGAGTATCAGGAGCGCGGGTGGCGGGGACTTGGACGACCAGTTCATAGAGCCGTGTGTCGGTGTACCCTCGGAGTGGCGGTGTCATCGCAGGCGCATGGCGGTGACCGGTCGGTGATGCGCGATCTACGGTGCAGGCGAGCCATTGGCTTGGGATCCTCCGAGATAGTGATTAGGGGTGGGGCATGTGGTGCCCCCTATGATGTAGGTAGAGCGTTCTTTTGATTTTGAGTTTGTGTAACATGCTATGGGCATGTCATATGTATCGAGTAGATGGACTCTAAACACATGTTTTCGACACATATATTATGGATATGCATCGTTATGGTTTTTGATGAATGTTATTGTCTTGAATGAAATGCATGTGATAAATGCCGGTCTAGAACTTGGTTTGCAATACTATCTGCATAGTGATTACATTTCTCGAGGTACATGATTGAAAGTTATGGTTTCAAATGCACGTATCAAGAGTTTCATAGTAATAGCGTCTAAACGACGGGGTTATGCACCACCGATAAACACCATTCGATTTGCATTACAAGAAGTAGAATCCAAAACGAATGTGCGGATGGAGTACGCGATGCACAGAGGGCATCGGCTAGGGAACCACGCCGCATCATAGAGCGATTATTGGTGGCGGGACCAATGCGGACACGTTGGAGAGAACAAGGGCATGCAAGGGGTGAAAAATGGCCCAGCTTTTACCGCGGCTAGATTCCGGGAGTAACGACTTGCACCATCGGCAGCAGCCGATAAAGGGTGTGGACGGAGGGTCACCAATGGTGTCCTGAAGACAACAAATGAATGGAAAGATGGAGACGGACGGCAGCGTGAGTGAACCGAAGACATCGAGCGACAAGCTGGCAGGAGGACTGTAAGGGGCGGGACGATGACTCACATGTGTACAGTGGAGGTTTATAGGGAGCTATCGGAAGTATGGTGAGGACTCGAGGCTCGCGGAGGTCCACGAGAGGGTGGGTGGAGAATGCGGGGTATGGGTGGAAAAGAAGGGATGGGGCGAAATCACGGGGGAGGATGCGGGGGCGGGCTCCGGTGTCTCGCGAGAGGAGGATGAGTAAAGAATGGTCGGCGGATTCCTTCGTACGAACATCGGGGGGAGGATGACGATGAGAGCGAGGATCCTCGGCTTGGCCGGCTCTTCTTGTGAGGATGGGAGAGCGGATTGATTGTTCAACCTCGTACTCTCGAATGACCTCTAGAGGCGCGGTAATGCGTCGGTGAGGACAATGGTGAGTAATGGCCATGGACACCGCACGCGCGGGGTTTGTTGGTGCGGAGAGTCTTGGGGTTCTTGGTTACGGACGAAGAAGGAACGGAGGCTTCGGGGGACCGTAGACTCGGGGAACGCGACTTTAACCGTGTCTTGGATACGAACAGCTCGGACAAGCATGGGTGGCATGACCGGCGACATCGCACAAGGCAGGGCTTGGCGGGTGGGGGAGGGCGGGTCGGTCGTGAGTGGTCTTGTCTTTGGGTGCCCCCTTACGGGTATTGTTTTTCTTCCGGGAAGCGAGTCACGACGGGGAGAGGGATCACATTGGAAGTGCGGAGAGCAGGTGGTAACGGAAGAAGCAAGGGTGGACCGGTTGGACCGGTGTCAAAGCCATGTGGGGTTTGGGGTGACCGGGGAGGGGTGGCGGCGGGAGGTCAGATGCCGGACGAATGCCCAGGTCGGAGTTGGGGGAGGGGGGGGGGTGGCCGTGGCGGGGACGAATATGCTCGGGGAGGAGCCGGGGAAAGGGGATGCGCAGGCGGGGTAATGACCGAGAGGGACGGCTCCGAGATAGTTGGGCCGGGGGGGAACCGAGCCGGAAGGATAAAGGGGGTTCGGGGGATACCGAGCTGAGAGGAGGCCGGAAGGGGGAGGTCCAGGCGGCGGAGAGATGTGGCTGGGAGCGAGGTTGCGGAGGGCGGAGGGAGGTTGCGGACTGGCCGAAGCGAGCCGTTTAAGGGTGGCTGAGACGATTTGTCATGCACACATTTGATAATTTCGGGATCAATGATAGGAGGAGGTGGAAGACAAGGAAAAGTGCCAAGTAGGAGGAGTCCTTGTAAACGCGGAGGAGACAACGGTCGAATCGACGGTTTTCTTGTTGGCTACAAAGATGGTTGTCTCGGGTGAGGCACGAGAGGGGCTCATCGTGTCAGGCGGTCGTGGTGACTATCTTTCCATTATGGGGAAAAGGCATCTTGCGAAATACCGCGAGATGGGACGGCCAGACATAGCATAGGTGTGGCTTGGCAAAGAATGTTGTGGTCTAGCGGGCGTCCAATGACTTCGACGTCGACGCAACGGTCTTGCGGCGAGGTGATAGGGGAAGTGCAAACAAGCCAATGAGGTGGGAGGCATGACCGTCCCACGCTCTAAGGAGTGATGAAGTGGAGGCATTTCAGAGGATCCGAGTTGCTTCCAAACCGAAGTGCACATCAACGGTGGATGCCCCCTGCGTCAATTATGCAAGGGAAATGATGACGTTCCGTATTTTGACCCGAGATTTGAAGGCAACGAAGGAGGAGGAGGGTGGTCCCGATTGAGTGGCGTCGAAAACAATCATTTGGTCGTTAGCAAGATCTACGAGCGCCCACGGTGAATGTTAGAGCCTTCTTTTGAAAGAACACGGCGGAGGTTCGGTGTGGAAAATGGCCGCGAGGAGATTGCGCCCGAATCATACACTGTGCTATGCGGCCGGCGGCTTGGTGCCGGAAGCGACATTTTTGGCGTAATGGTCCCTTTGGAATCTTTGGATGAACCTCAACTTTGGAGTTTGAGGATGTGTGAGGGCCCGCACCGGATGTCGAAAAGAGCTCTGTGGGAGCACGAAGAGGGAGGCTCGGGCGCGGAAAGCGGAGACGGGGGAGGAGAAGCTTGGGGTGCGGCGGAACCGATTTTTGAGTTGTGAGTCGACGGTTGGTGTAGGATGGGTGCATCATAAGATCTGGTAATCGAGATGAACCGAGGAAATGGAAGGGGCGGCTACTGGGCGTCGGCGGTTGGGTAGCCACGAATCCTTGTTGAGGGAAAGGATGGAAAACACGGTGGTTGGGTAGTGGCCACATTAGGAGGAGCATGAGGGGAGTGTGTTGTCTGCTTGCCAATGTGGCTTGAGACTCCCCATGCGCATGCGGGGTAGGGGACAATCGTGGGTGTAATGACTGTAAACACACTTGTGAATAGGGCTTGTTTGTGCGAAGCGACTTTGTCAGAAGCATTTCGGCCCTTTTTTATTCTTTAAGTTGCGGAGTGTTAGGGTCACGAACGGTGGGTCCTCGGGTACTAGGGGCAGATTGGTTTTGGTTGCCTCTCCACCTTCTTTGAGAAGAAGGGGGATTAGTCGGCATACTGCTTTGTTACCAAATACTTGCCACAGAGGGGTACATGGGTATTGTTCTTTGAGGTTGAGAGGCAAAGGGAGGAGGAAGCACATAAGTGGAAGGAGAGCTGACGCACCCATTTCTTGAAGTAAGGGTGTGGGTGGGTAGGGCAACATTGGGGTAAGCGGGAGGTTGGGCAAAAGGAGAGGAGGCATGCCGTATCACGGATACATGCTACGGGGAGGGGAAGAAGTGCGGAGGAGTGGCCCCTCCCCCGAGAGCCATAGCCCATAGGAGGTGGAGCGTATGGATGGGAGAGGGCTCCAACGTGCGTCGGCGGGGATAGAGATGCCCCGGGGGCGTTAGCGCCACCGGGCACGGGGATGTCGGGGAAGAACGGTATAAAGCATAACCGATTTGAGCGTAGATCGAGGTCATGTTCAAAGCTATTTGGGCGGCTTCTTCGGTTTGGGGAAAATGGGAGGCGACATCTTTGCCGATGAGCGGGAAGGTGCGCGAGAACCGATCACTATGACCCGATCTTCGAAGGAGGGGCTCGACGCAAGCTCCGTCTTCGTCGCCATTCTGAACATGGGCGAGAAGGCGTGTTGAAGAGGCTTTAGCAAGGAAGTCAAGAGCTCCGTGCAGAGTGTCGTATCGGAGAGGGAGGGCCGGAAGTACGACAAAAGCTTGAGCAAGAGTCTCGAAGGTGGTATGGGTAGGGGTGGCTTGTTCAACATAACATTTAGAAGCTTCGCCGGTAAGCGTGCGTTGGAACAAACGAAGACGGATGGGTCATCGGTAATGGAATTGGAGGAACACCACATGTGGAAAGATCGGACATGGTTGGTTGGATCTTCTCCATTAAGGCCCTCAAACTTAGGGATGTGCGAGGAGCTTGGTTGGCATAGCGGGCCAGTTAGCATTGTGGTGGACGGTCATTGATCAAGGCGGTGGAAATCGGGAGGGCGGGAGCACGAAATGTCCTGGCCGGCACGGGGGTGGCCGAGGTAGTTCTCGTGAGCGGTTCCGCTAGTAGTGGGAGCCGGCATTGGGGCGGGGAGAACCGCTAGCGTTAGGCCCTGGACCGGACATGGTCGAAGGTGGGGGGAGAACCGGGGGAGGAGAAAGGAGGACCCGATGAATCGGGGGAGGAGTCGGGTGCGGTTCGAAGGTGGACGCTCGGCGGCGGCGGTGCGGAAGCCGGTCGATCAGCAGGAAGCGAGGGTGAAAGGCCAAGGAGTCTCGGGGAAAGGCGCCTTGGGGCGCAATGATGACGAGGAAGAAGCAAGCGAGAGCGGAAAAGGACGGAAGTCAATTACGGTCAAGGGCGGAAGCGGGTGCGGTGACAATTGATTTTAGAGTCTTTTAACGAGGCCCCGGTGGTAACCGAAGCGCTTCTTCACTTAAGGTCGGTGTGTGGCGTGCGTTAATTTTAATTTTTTAAACCCTTTTTAGTTTTTGAGAGCAAGAAAAAAGAGTGTCTTTGCGTAGCGAAAGAAATCTGAAGTAGAACAATATAGATTGCTGAAAAGAGAACATTTAACGACTAACTATGCTGTCAATCTAACCAAAGAGGCGGGTCTCTCAAACTTCTCTAAAAAGAGGGCAAAATCTAGTCAAAACACACATAAAAAGAGCTCAACGGATCTGGGGTCGGGGACGGGGATGCGGAGGATAAAGGCGTAGGAAGAGGTGCGGATCACGGCCCGAGAGACGAGAGGCAAGGTGGTACACAGAAGGAAGAAGTAAGCAAAAAGCGGAGGGGCAATGGAGGCAGCAAGAGAGGGTCCAAACAAAACGACAAGAGGTGATTTGAAAGGAAAAGAGGCCGAGGATTTCAATGGATCTGAGGAGGTAACGGATACGGAAAAGAGGGAAATTTGAAGCTGCGAAAAACCGACGGTACAAAATAGCTAAAACTCTTCCACAAAAAGTGGAGGGTACTAAAGCCTAAGGGCACGGGTTCCCATAGATGAGTAAAAATAGATCAGATCTTGGTCAAGGCGAGAAATTTTGAGACGAGAGGGTGCAAGGGCAGGCACACCTTGAACCCCGAGGAAAAAGTTGCGGAAAAATCAGCAAGAAAGAGCGGCGAGTCGGGGTTACGACATTTTGATGCGGGTCGCGAAAATGGGCGAAAAAGTGCGACACAGAGGTCGAGGTCGCCGAGGTTATGGGCCAAAAGATGCGACCCCATTCAGTTGTCTCGGCGGCGATTTTCAGAAAAGTTGCCGTCTCGATTCTTATTTGGTGTCGCGCCTAGCATAATAGGGCCGGAAACACACGGAAGTTAGAAATTTTAAGATTTTAGGGTTTTATGTGAGAAAAAAATGACATAAAAAGAGGAAAACTAAACGGTGAAAAGAAGCCCTAGGGCACAATCGGCGGATATGCGAGAATATGAAAAACGACGGCGGTCGTAATTTAAAACTTGATATTAGATCGCCATTTGTTAGTATGAATCCTTCGTCGAAGTGTACGAGACCACTTTAGCTACGCACCAACTAAATAGCACTAACCATGACAATAGTGGCATAAACATCTTGGTCTGCGATTAGGTGATCAAGATAGATGCTTGCAACATCGGATCTATAGCAAATGGAGAGGAAAGACATTAAAGCGGTGAAAATACGTTTGCTCACATGCCATCCAGCAGAGACAAGGCAAGAGCACGATCTTTTGAAAATGAATTTTTTGTATTACGCACGGGAGGGAAAAGCTTAAGAAGGTGTATCCACGGCTCTCCTCAATGGGATGGGTTCTTATAGTAGGTCTCGCAGGATCTAGAGCTCTCTCTCTTGATAGGTGTGAGACCCAGGGCAAAAATGCTCAGTATGGAACTATGATGGTTGCGTCAAATGGCAGGACCGAAAGTGTGTAGATCCGAGTGATCTGGTGGGCATCAAAAAGGTGAGGAAATGAGATGGGGAAAGAACCCTCGCTATTTATAATAACAAAATATTGGGTCAGTCTAGATGTTGGTGCATGATTAAAATATTGTTAACCACATCATAGATCACCTTTATGGAATATTTTATTATATTTGTTGGAGGAAGGTGTTGACTTAGGGTCAAATCCTTATATTTGGTGAAATAATAAATAAATAAATGATTTATTTATCATTTTTAAGGATATAGCGGTTGGGTAAAGATAATCAAATAAATAATGATTTATTTAGTATTTAGGAGGGAGATTTAGTCATATTTAACAAAGAATATGTATTTAAATAATATTTTAAATAATTATTCTTAGAAAATAATAAGATAAATAATGATATCTAATTAATTTCTTTGTTTTGGGTTAAATATAACAGGAATATTGATTACTATTTGTTTAACTAATTATTCATGAGGAAAATCAAACAAATATAGGTTTATTAATATTTCTATAAGGGGTTTTCCTGTTGAGACCATAAACAACCTAATAAAGTGTGGTTTACTAAGTTATTTTCCATAGTGAATGCAATTATACGTAGGGTAAAATTGGGTCTTACATGGTGTGCTAGGGTCCATCTATTGACGATAGGGTAGATGACCAAAAAATAGTTATGTGATTGCCCCAACGTGCGAGTGTCGAGAACCGTCATTATGACCGAAGTACGTTGTAAAGAACTCAATCACTGAACAACAAAGGGAAGTCGAGGAAGAGAAAGGTGAGGGTGAATAGTGTCTTGAAGGACTAGACACGAGGCAGGACTCTCGAGTGCAACAAGTCTCTTTTTATGAGAGGGTACATGTCATGAAGGCGGTGGGGGAACGCCACCTATGCCCGCCGAGACAAAGTACAAAAGAATAGTGTGTCCGATAAACAAAGGACCGAACCGAGAGAGTACATTTGGCACTGTCCAGGGCAGGTAAAAAAATACAATGAGGAATCTCACATACATGTGCGTGCACAGGATAACAGCCGAGGACTGGTACAATAATAATAAGGTACATGAGATAAATACAACCCAAATGCCCCACAGCAAATGGGGAAGGGCTCTAAAAATATAGTGACCCCGATACATACCAAATCGAAGAGGTCTTTTTCAAGAAGTCGCCCGAGAGCCAACATCATCAAAATCTGGAGCGGCATCGAGGCTGCAAAGAAGAGGTCATCGGGCATGTGGGGGGCTACCTGCGGGGGCACTTGCCCCCCTCGCGGGGGTTGGGGACCTCTCACACACACACAGGAATCATCAAGAGGCGGCTAGCTGGATCCTTGGACACGTCAAGTATACACGAATCTCGATCATGCTGAAGAGGAATGGAGAAACAATCAAGTCAAGGGAAAAGAGGTGTCCTTGCACGATCCGAGGCAAGACAAGAGTGAGCTGGAACAAGGTACACGCCCTCCTAGACTTGGCTTCTGGAATGAATGTGTTGATGTCGACGAGAAGGAGGTCCGCCATAGGTGAGGCAGTAGAGATCCTCAACTAGAGCACGAGAGAAAATAGTGGAGCGACGGACAGTACGACACTAATGATGGTCGTCGGAACGGCGGGTAGCGAATGGACGACTTCCCTTGTTAGAGCATAAAGAGCATGGATGACATCGCGTGGCGGCACAAGATCATAAGGGATAGGGGACGATCGAGGCCCAGAAGGTCATAATGTCGACACAAGAGAGAGACCAAGAAATGAAGGATGGAGGGCTATAGTGGGGTGCAAAGGGAGCGTGGTATAGACTCCATGGATGCAATGATGACTCAACTTGGATGCTCTAAACAAGGGTGACTCGGCATGGTGCTGCCACACGATGGAAGCCCCAATGGGGGACCTCGAAAGCATGAGTACAAGGTGGGAACTCATGACGAAAATCGACACGAACATGGACAAGTAAAGGAGCAATATGGTGCCCTAGTACAAGTGTCGTAAGTGAGGAAAGTCGATTTTAAGGAGCGGTAGAAGTTACCCTTCTTGGACAAAATGTGTCCGGGTGAAGTATCAAATCACCAAAAACTAACGAGAAACCCATTTGAGAGCTCGGTGAGAGCTTTCCGCGTGATCATGACGGTTCGTTCGGAGAGCAGGGGCTACGGTGTGGTCGCAGCCGATCGAAAAAGAAGAAACATGGGTTTTTCTTTTAATAAAGGCAGTTTCCACTCCAAAATCACTCATTTCTGTTATTATTTGGTGAATGTGGAGAGGGAGAGAGGCCCTAAATCTTGCGGCGGAGCAGCAAGCGAGACAAGCGAAACCATTGGAATCGAGATCCCGTCGGTTGGAGGTAGGAGGCCTAACCTTTCTCTTGCATTTTGATGGATTACACTTTCGGTTTAGGGCCCCGAGAATCCCGAGCTTGACTCCTCCTTCATCTCTACGGCGGTCGCACTTTTGGGAGCAAAAAGTGCGACCCCTCGTGCCAAGTGTGAGGCAAAAGTGCGACTGGTCAGGAAAATGGCAAAAAAGCTGAGCACAGGAGATGAGGGGTTTTGGATCTTTGTTTATGGGCTGGAAGTTGGGTTTTGGTGTTTGGTTATGGTTTTCCCGATACGTACGGCGACAAAAATGATGTGTTTGTGCGGTGGGAACGGGGTACGGGTCAGCGGAGAGAGAGATGCGGGGACCGCCGGACGGAAGATCCCGGGCGGATCGGGCGTCCCGTCGTGTGTTAACCCCGGTTGGGGTTCTCAAGTTTTGGGAAGGTGTTGGTCGAACGGGGGAACCGTTGCGGCCCAGTTATGGGTTGGCCAGGATCCGGATCAAGAGATCTTTGAGGTACGGGGGCACGGACCGGGCGGCCCCGGTCCCGAGGGACGTGTCCCCGGCGGTCTCCCGCCACTTTGGGGATGGTGGGAAACACACAGCCGAGTGTTGCCGGCAGGGGCAACATATCATGGAAGTTCGTCGGAACGCCATTGTCGACCGAGGTCTCCAAGTCAGGGGGACGCGAATACCCGATCGGGGGTCTAGAGGAGCTAGAAACGTACGTTGAGCGCAGGCGTGGCACACGCAGATGTGGGCAGCTGAGCCTTCCATCCATCCGGGGCGGATGATGTTGGTGGAAAGTGTAGTGGGTGGGACCTGTGGGTGGGCCCAAATGCTGTTGGTGTCGCTAAGCGACGGATTGTCACCCTATGCGGTGACGGGTGAACCATGTTGCTCATATGGGACTTTGTTTGTGCGCCTTCTTCTTTGAGAAGATCCCAACCTTCGGGCCTCATGCTCTGACTTCCGGATAGAGGGCAGAGAACGAGATGCGCGCGGGTGGGGGTGACTCTTGTGCGGAGAGGAGGAGGAGGGCGGTCGGGCGAGTATTTCGACCCGAGTTTTTGCCCATTGGGATCAGTGCCTTTGTGCAGATGACTATCCTATAGTGGGATGAGCTATTGTGGAGATCCGGACCACCACCACTTCCGCCTGGTCGGTACGGGGGCCCGATGTTAAGTGACTGATTGCTACTCTTGTATGGTCATGTTAAAGTATTTTTGAATAGTAATGTGGTGCTGGATTATTTTACTTTTGGTATCACTGAATATAGCACCGGGGTCGGCTTCGCCAGAATATATCGGGACGACCGGCGACGGTGGAGCTACGGAATCGAAGCGGCGCGGAGGCGGGGATGCGAGCTCTCTTGCGGAGAATATCCAAGTCTGAATGCGAACGGTTGTTGACCGGAGTATCCCGAGGCAGCAGTGGCGAGGACTTGGACGACCGGTTCATAGAGCCATGTGTCGGTGTACCCTCGGAGTGGCGGTGTCATGCGGCGCATCGCGATGACGGTCGGGGCGATGCGTGATCTCGGTACACGGGGGGTAGAGCCATTGGCTAGGGATCCTCAGGATGGTGATTGGGGGTGGGGCATGTGGTGCCTATGATGTAGGTAGGGGCGATGGTGCCCCCGAGTTTTGAGTTTGACAGCAACATGTTATGGGCATGTCATATGTATCGAGTAGATGGACTCTAAACACATGTTTGCGACATATATTATGGATATGCATCGTTATGGTTTTTGATAGATGTTATTGTCTTGAGCAGAAATGCATGTGATAAATGCCGGTCCGAACGGTTGCAATACTATCTACATAGTGATTGTTCTCGAGGAACATGATTGAAAGTTATGGTTTCAAATGCACGTATCAAGAGTTTCACTGCGTGTCATCTGGCTTGTAGGGTTATGCACCACGATAAACACCATTGATTTGCATTACAAAAGTAGGGGAATCCAAACGGATATGCCGAGATGGAGTACGCGATGCAAGAGGGCATCGGCCTGAAGACCATGCCTTGCATCATATTCGGCACGATTATTGGTGGCGGGGACCAATGCGGTCCCGTTGGAGAGAACAAGGGCATGCAAGGGGTGAAAATGGCCCAGCTTTGCCCTGGCAATAATTCCCGCGGTAACGACTTGCACCATCGGCGTAACCGATAAAGGGTGTGGACGGAGGGTCTGCATAATGGTGTCACAGAACAGCAAATGAATGGAAGATGGAGACGGACGGTGGCGTGAGCGGACGGAAGACATCGAGCGACAAGCTGCGGAGGGGTGTGGGGGGCGGGGATGATGATGACTCACATACAAGGCTGGAGGTTGTATATGAGGGCTATCAGTATGGCGGGGACTCGGTTGCGAGGAGGTCCACAAAGATATGGGTGGAGAATCGGGGTATGGGTGGAAAGGATCGGGCGAAATCACGGGGGAGGATGCGGGGGCGGGCTCCGGTGTCTCGCCGGTACAGGTAAAGAATGGTCGGCGGATTCGAAATCATATGAACATCGGGGGAGGGATGGCCGATGGAGCGGGGGGATCCTCGACTTGGCCCAAAGCATACGCGAGGATGGGAGGCGGATTGATTGTTCAGCCTCGTACTCTCGGGCCAGCCTCTGAGCGCGGTAATCGTCGAGTGAGGACAATGGTGGGAGTAATGGCCATGGACACCGCACAAAGCGCGAGGGTTTGTTGGTGCGGAGAGTCTTGGGGTTCTTGGTTACGGACAAAGAAGAGACGAGAGCCAGGGGACCGTAGACTCGGGGAGCAGCGACTTTAACCATGGGGGGTGGATACGGGGCAACTCGGGACAAGCATGGGTGGCATGACGGTGACATCGCACAAGGCACGGGGCTTGGCCGGTGGGGAGGGTCCGGGTCGGTCGTGGTGGTCTTATCTTTGAGTGCCCCCTTACGGTTTTTTCTTCCGGGAGCGTCACGGCCAAGGAGAGGGATCTGTTGGAGGTGCTGAGCACGGTGGTAACGGAAAGAAGCGAGGGGACCGGTTGATCCGGTGTCAAAGCCATGTAGGGTTTGGGGTGACCGAGGAGGGGTGGCGTTTGGAGGGTCAGGTACCGAGCCGGAATGCCCAAGGTCGGAGTTGGGGAGAAAGAGGGTGGCCATGACGGGGACGAATATGGGAGGAGCCGGAAAGGGATACGCCGGCGGGAATGACCGGGGAGGGACGGCTGAGATGGTTAAGGCCGGGGGGAACCGGGCCGGGGAGGATAAGGGGTTCCCGGGGATACCCGCGTGCCCGAGGAGGAGGCCGGAAAGGGGAGGTCAGGCGGCGGAGAGATATGGCTAGGGAGCGGGTTGCGGAGGGCGGAGGGAGGGTTGCGGACTAGCCGAAGCGAGGAGCCGTTTAAGGGTGGCACAGAGGGCCGATTGCATCATGCACACATTTTGATAAGCTGGGATCGGTGATAGGAGGAGGTGGAAGACAAGGAAAAGTGCCAAGTAGGGAGGAGTCCTTGTAAGCAGCAGGAGACCTTTGGTCAAGGAATCGACGGTTTGCTTGTTGGCTACGAAGGATAGTTTGTCTCGGTGAGGCTTGAGAGGGGGCTCATGATATGTCAGGCGGTCAATGGTGACTATCTTTCCATTATGGGGAAAAGACATCTTCAGGGAAATACACATGAGATGGGACGGCCAGAGACATAGCATAGGTGTAGCTTCGCCCCAAAAGAATGTTGTAGTCCTAGCGAGGCGTCAATGACTTCGATGTCAACGCAAACGGTCTTACCGGCTAGGGTGATAGGGGAAATTACAGAAACAAGCCAATGGGCTGGGAGGCATGGCTTGTCCCACGCTCTAAGGGGAGTGATCGTGGAGGGGCCGACTCGGGGGATCCGAGTTGCTTCCAAACCGAAGCGGACATCACGCGGGGTGGATGCCCCTCGTCAATTATACACGAGCTTGATGGCGTTCCTTATTTTAGTGAGATTTGGAAGGCGACGGAGGAGGGAGGGAGGGGTGGTCGGGTTGGTGGCAGCGAAAACAATCATTTGGTCGTTAGCGGGGATCTCGACGCCCACGGCGGTGGTAGAGCCTTATTTTTTGAAGGAGCCTGTTGGAGGAGTTCCGTGTGGAAATGGCCGTAGAGTGCGCCAAATCATCTACTATGCTATACGGCGAAGCGGCTTGGCTGGAAGCGGCATTTGGCGTAATGGTCCTTTGGAATCTTTGGATGAACCTCAACTTCGGGTTGAGGGATGTGTAAAGGGGGCAACGGATGTCGAAAGAGGCTGCAGCAGAACTGAAGAGGGAGGCTCGGGCGCGAGACGGAAGCGAGGAGGCTTGGGGGTGCGGCGAGACTGAGTTTGAAGGTGTGGGTCGACGGTTGGTGTGGGATCGAGAGTGCATCATAAGGATGCGCACGGTAATCATATGAACCGAAATGGAAGGGCGGCTACCGGGCGGCGGAGGCGGTTGGGTAGCCACGAATCCTTGTTGAGGGAAAGGATCGAGAAAACACGGTGGTGCAGGTGGTGGCCACATTAGGAGGAACGGGGAAGTGTGTTGTCCGCGCAATGTGGCTTGAGACTCCCACATCTGCCCGCATACGGGTAAGAGGGGAAAATCGTGGTGCGGAGACTACTAGTGTGCCGACATATGTCACTTATCGGAGAGGCACTGATTGTTACAACGACCGGCAGTACTATCTCCACCTAGGGTGGAAGGGGTCTCGTTGCCGTCATCGATGGTACGGTATGAGTACGGGACAGAGGTAAGAGGCCTATGCGGGATGAGGGGCCCTTAAGGAGGCCAAGACATGGGTTTCATACTGATTGATGAGGATTTGAGCTCTCCAAGCTCAAAGTTGAGAGAGACTATTCAGGAGCAGAAGGCAAAGATCGACACATTGACCGTCAAATTGCAGAGAGCCTAATGGATCATAAATTACCTGGAGCAGAAAAAAAAGCAGTTGGAAGATCAGCAAACAATCATGGAGTTGCGAAACATCCGTGAGAACCAGCAAGCTGCCCAAAGAAGCCAAACCGAGATGACATCCATTGAGCGGGAGATTGAGGTTGATAGAGAGACTTGGCTTGAGAGGATCAATATTCATCTTGAGAAACTATTGGAGAAGGCAAACAAGGAAAATAACATGCTCAGGCACATGAAGAACCATTATTGGGCGCGAAATCATGTTTGCAAAGCGAGGATCAAGATCCTGAAAGCAAGACTAAAAAGGGCACTAAAGCGTCATAAAAGGCATGATAGACTCCAAATTTTGGCCGAAGCTTCTTTGGCCCAGCATAGCACTTAATGGTGGACATGCAGCCCAAATTTCAAGAAATTTGGGAGACATTTTGTCAATTTTGAAATTTTTGGCCTTAAAACAGATTTTCCTGTCTGACGCGTAGCGCCACTTGGCGCGCGCTTATAATTGGCAGCTCCTTTTGAGTAAAAATTTGTATTTATGGAAAATTCATCAAAATTTATGCATTCCTACCCATTACCTAAGTATTTTGACAAGTTTTGGGTTGCTTGAAGGGTCAAAAACACCTTAAAAATGGCCTTTCTGCCACTTTTTGGACACACAGGAAGCAGTGTTGGGAGATTTGATTTTTGGAGGGGAAAATGGAAACTAAATTCAAAAATTCCACTTGGGTTGAAAATTAGACAGGAAGATATTTCCAACGAGATATCCTATGCTCAATTTGGACTTCGGGAAGGCCCTCAAAATCAGCCTCAAAGTGGCACTACGCATAGAGATTTCAGGCGTGGCGCATTGGGAAATTTGGCCTAATTTTCACTCAGCAGTTCAGATTTTCGCCTATTTTTTGCCAGTTTAACTTTTTTATCCTCATATGTACAGATCTTGATGTAACTTGATGTAATTTCATGACTTTGATGTAAATTTGGCACATTTTTACTCTTTCAAGTAGATTCATTTACCAAAAAGTGAAATGTAACTGAATGAATCAGTTTCCTATCTTATAGAGGCAAGCTGTTTCATTGCCTATTTTCCAGTTCTTAGTTTAGATCTTGTTGAAACAGCTCCTAAAATAGTGAGCTCGACCCCTAGAGGCATGGGAATGAGTTAGGCTTGTCTATATCTTGTATTTTCTCAGTCATTTTCAGAGGTTGGACACTTGGGATTGCTTGGCACTTCATTGTACATTTCATCTCTGCAATTTTGGAAAAGGAATAGACCAGGGTTTGCAGCACTCTTTGGGATCCATGTGGCTCTATGTTTTGATGGTGTTTTTCTCTCTGTGATTGTAAGTTTACTGATGTTTCATGTGTACCATTTCCCTTCCTATTTTCTTCTTAAATTAAACAAATGAGTGATAAAGGTGGAATTCATTAGATTGCTTTGCTCTGCCTTTAGTTTTGTTTAATTTTACATGTTTTCATCTGTTTGAAGAGGATTCTTGAAAGCCTCTTGCCCTCTTCAGCTCCTCAGCAGTCTAAACTATCCATTCATTCAATCCAAAGCATCAAAAAAATTACCTTCCTTGCCCCATTCAGAACTCTGCAAAAACTAGGCCTCATCCCCGGACCCAAAACTGCCTTTCCCTTTGATTCCAACAAAACCCCCAAAATCAAAATCAAACTCTTTTGCTTATATACCTAGCCTAAAATCAGCCTTTTTCAAAGTCATCTCAAGCCCCATTGATTATTTTTGCTGAGATTGACCCGGAGAGAGCCCTCTCCTGATCTGGTAGGGCTAGCTACCAGATTGAGCGTGGTTTGATGTTACCCTAGACTCTACCTTCTTCAGCCTGAGGTAGATTTAGGCGATAACATAGTGGTGACCATAATGGGGAGTCAAATGGTTTGCTTGCTAGTGTTATTCATTTTATAAGCTACAGATGGAGCCTGAAGTTATGCCAGGTAGCCTTCGAAACGCTCTTGCTTTGCATTAGCGAAAGTAGATGAACGCTGTTTCAGTCAATCTCCGGTCTAGTTTGTAAATGTGACACTTGAATTGTAAATTCCCCCCCAGTACATCAGATAATTCTAGACTTTGGATGATGAGTTTAGAATTTGATAGGCTGAACAAGTTGGTTTTGTCCCTTTGATTTTTGAAAATAATTCAACACACTGGCTTCGAGAAGACATACCAGAGCAAATCCAGATCCCGATCCACCTCCGGTGTATGAAAATCCCAATCTTATTTCAAGAATTCTTTGTCGAGAAAGTCCTGCGATCCCTCTGTTTAAATCTTATTCATGTCCTGCTGTGTTTGAGTACCTTGAAGATCTTGAATTTGATGAAAAATTTGAGTTGTCGTTGTTTGAGACTAAGTCTGAAAGTGCTATTGATTCTATTGTCATAAATCCAGAGTTTATCAAGTATCTTGAAATTGAACAAGCTAATAGATCCATTGAAAACTATATTTTGAATATTCAGAATTCTATTGTGGCAACAAATATTCCTGAGTTCATAGAGTCTGCATCTGAAACTCTTGGGCCATTTGCAGTTACATCTGGTTCACAAATTCATACTGAGCCTCCTTTCATTCCTACCATTCCCGTGCCACCATCTATTTCTAATCAACATTCTGCAGTAGTTTCACCTCCATCCACACCACATACACCTCATACATCAACTGCTCCGACTCCTCCTATATTTCCAAATCCGGTTATAAATCAACCCAGAACAATGGCTGCTCGATTCGCACCCCTTGTGTTGCCTAAAGCTTGGATGACATGCCTGCTGATTATCAAAGAAAAATTTCATTGTTTGATGGCACTCCTCAAAGTGTTCCTGCTCAGCAACATGTGGATATAATGGCAGATTTCTTTGACCTTCATGAGATTGATGCAGAAAATGTGACCATGAGATTATTTGTGCAAACCTTTGGAGGTGAAGTAAGAAAGTGGTTCAGAGCTTTGCAGGCTAGAAGTATTGCTACATTGCCTGAGATTCAGAGACAATTCTTGGATCAATGGGAAGTAAAGAAAGATCCTCTTCAGATCACTTCTGAATATACCAAAATCAAGCGGAATGTTGGTGAGTCTGTCCAAGATTATTGTATTAGATTCAATGTGGTTTACAATGCAATTCTTGATGATCTAAAGCCATCTAGGAGGTCGGCTTTGCTTAAGTTTCCAGATGGTTTCAATCCGGACGTGGCCTATCAATTAAGAGAAAGAGATCCGACCACTTTGGAAGACATGCAGAAAATTGCAGTCAGTGTTGAAGCTAATTTGAATGACAAGAGAGTTAGATTGAAAGTTGAAAATAAAGTAGCAATAAAGGAAGAGGTTTCCTCTTCAGATCAAGTACTCCGTAAGGTGGAAAATATGTTTGAAAGATTAACAATTGATAAGCCTGAATCGCAGATCAGAAATCGTAACTTTCATGTCCAGCAGCAACCACAATTCAGGTTCAAACAACAAGAGCAACGAGCACAAGAACCAGTAGTACAACAGCAGGTAAAGAAACCTTTACAGTGAATTTTGTTGGTCCGGAATCAGATGATGAAGATAATGTAATAGGAGAAGAGAATCACTTCTTTACACCTGATGATATGCCAACCTTTATCACTGAAGATGAGGAGTATTCTAAAAGCTCAGATGTACAAAAAGACAAGGATTTCATTTTGGCAAATGAGACAGCTCTTGAAGAAGAGTCGGATGAATATCAGAGAGGTTATATGAATGCTTTGTCTGCCCAACAGCGTCAATATTCACTTAGAAATAGAGATGTCCCTATTAATCCAATTCAAAAGAGAAAGGAAGTTTCAGTGCCAAAGAATGATTCACCCGTTGCACAGAAGAAGGGAAAAGAGATAGCTGATCCCACTACTAGAAAATCCCCATCAGCAAATGAAAGATCTAATCAGCCAAATATATCGAGGGAGAAAGCTGAAAAGAAGGATGTTCTAGCCAAAGAGGTAGAAAAAACTTCAGTTTTTAACTTAGAAAGTGAAATTGCTAAGTTAAAAGTATCCATTCCTTTGACTAAATTGATGAAGAATAGCAGCTATAAGGGTCAGGTATCTAAGATTTTAAATTTCGATCTAATGTCTGATATGGTAAATGTGGAAGATGATCAACCTGAGTTGATATTTGGACCAGCACTGGATGGTGAGTCTCCAGATAGTGATGTGCCTCCTTTTTATATCAGCCTTAGATTGCATGATTTTGTGTTACATAATGCCATGTTTGATTCCGGAGCATCTCATAATCTCATGCCGAGAGCAATCATGGAGAAATTTGGATTTGATATCACTAGCAAATATCATGATCTTTACTCTTTTGATTCCAGTAGAGTAAGATGCATTGGGCTTATCAAAGACTTGGTGGTCAGTTTGGATCAGATTCCTACTAAGAATGTTTTGATGGATGTGGTTGTGGCAGATATTCCTCCTAGATTTGGCATGCTTCTTTCCAGATCTTGGGGAGGAAAGATTAAAGGGAAATTGCAGCTTGATTTCTCCTATGCTACTATTCTCGTGTTTGGTCAGATGATAAAATTATACTAGGAACAAAAGATGAAGTATATGATTACTAGCAAGGAGAAACCGGTAAATCATCCAATCAATTATGTACATACAGATTTAGAGTCATTTGTTTTGTATTCAGATAGTTTCAATGATGTAAATAGTCAATTAGTTGAAGTAGAAGACATTCCGGAGATCACTGAAAATTTCAGAGAAGTTTTAAAGAAAGAGAGACAAAGACAAGAAAGTTCCGCTGAGCAATCAGCCTTCCAACAGCAGCAAAAAATTGATGGACAGCAAGCAGAAATAACAGAGCAAACATAATTTCAACACTTGGAAGAGGATGAAGATGGTTTGTGGACCATGGATTTTGATGGTGCAGTAGGGAGTGATGGTGCTGGAATTGGCATTTGGGTATGCAGCCCTTTTTCCGCCCCAAACAAGGTACCGAGTAATGTAAGGGTCTGTTCTTATAAATTATCTTTTGATTGTTCAAATAATGAGGCAAAATATGAAGCTTTAATTGCTGGTTTGAAAATTCTTAGAAAGTTAAATTCTAAGAGGATTGTAGTATATGGTGACTCTAAATTGGTTATCAAGAAAGTGAAAGGTGAATACCAAGCTAAGCATCCTCGAATGCGAGCTTACCGAAATGCAGTTCTTGATATCTTGAAATTGTTTTCAGACTATACTTTGACTTGTGTCCCTCGTATTCAGAATGGTATTGCAGATGCACTTGCAAAGGCAGCAAGTAATTTGAAAATTCTGATGAACTCAAGTAAAAAATTTGAAATTCATGTGAAGCACCGTCCAACTGTCCCGGACAATCAAAGGTATTGGCAAGTGTTTCAAGATGACGAAGAAATTGATGAATTTCTGCAAAACAAAGGTAAATTCAAAGACACTTCTATTGATGTAGAGCATGATGATGGTGACGCTGATGTACAAATCAATCAGATGGAAGTTTTGCAGCTAAAGGATAATGTCATTCCTAAAGGTTTGATACCTTTAGAGGAGCTTTTCGATCAAGATGACGTAGCTCAAAAACCAACCTTGTGGCCAACCGAAAAGGGAGTTGAAGATGTGAACATTGGATCAGCTGAAAATCCAAAGATGGTGAAATTGTCTAAAGCATTATCCCCACAGGTAAAAGAAAATTATATCAGTTTATTATCTTCTTTTTCTGATTTATTTGCTTGGGATTATTCAGATTTGAAGACATATGATACCAATATAATTCAGCACACCATTCCAATCAAGCCAAATCAAAAGCCCTTTCGGCAAAAATTGAGAATAATAAATCCGAAGTTGCTGCCTTCAATAGAAAAGGAAGTCAATCGGTTGTACAAGGCTGGTATCATCGTTCCCATAAGGTTTTCAGATTGGATTTCTAATTTGGTGCCCATACGCAAGAAGACAGGTGAGATTCGCTTATGCATTGATTTTAGGAATCTGAATAAGGTTTCTTTGAAAGATAATTATCCGTTGCCCAAAATGGATCACATACTTCAGCGAGTAGTTGGAGCATCTCGTATGTCGCTACTCGATGGTTATTCAGGGTATAATCAAATTCTGGTCCATGAGGATGATAGAGACAAAACAACGTTCACCACTCCGTGGGGAACTTTCCATTATGCTAAAATGCCTTTCGGTGTAAAGAATGTTGGTGCGACATTTCAGCGGGAAATGGATATGGAATTTGCAAATGAGAAATATATTTTCCTAGTTGTGTATCTTGATGATTTGACAGTTTTTTCTAATTCTGACGAAGAGCACCTTTACCATTTGAAGATTGTTTTTCAGCGATGTAGAAATTATGGTGTGTCACTCAATCCGAAGAAGAGTTTGTTTTCCATGGATGAGGGTAAACTTCTTGGTCACATAATATCAAAGGATGGCATCCGCATTGACCCAGCTCGAGTAGAATCTATTCAGCAAATTGATCTTCCCCGAAACAAAAAGGAGATTCAATCATTCAATGGTAAGATGAATTTCTTACGCCGCTTTGTGCCTAATCTTGCCAAACATCTAAGAGAGATTACAAACATTCTTAAGAAAGATAACGTAGTGAAGTGGACTGAGGAGGCTGTAAATTCTTTCAATTTAGAAAAGTTGGCTCTTTCTTCAACTCCGGTTTTGATCAGCCCGGATTATACTCAAGATTTTATTTTGTTTTCATTTTCTTTGGAGCATACTATGGCAGCAGTATTTATGCAGAAAAGAGATCAGCATGAAAAACCAATTGCTTTTTTCAGCCGAACCATAAGAGATGTAGCCTTAAAGTATAACATCATTGAAAAGCAAGCTCTTGCTTTAGTGAAAGCGTTGAAAGATTTTCGAGAATATATTCTGCATTCTCATATTCTTGCTTATGTTCCTAATGCTGCTGTTAAGGATGTTTTAGTGCAAACAGATCCGGAAGGGAGACGAGGCAAATGGATTGCTGCCTTGTTGGAATGTGATGTGGAGATAAAGCCTACAAAGCTTATCAAAGGACAAGGGCTGGCTAAGCTAATGGCTGAATCAAATTTACATGCCTTGGACATTAATCTCATTGCTGTTATGTCCGAGGAAAACGAAGAAAGTTCGCTAATTCAGGTATCAAAAATCTTTGTTCATTATCCTTGGTATTCAGATATTGTATATGTGCTCCAAAATTTGTCACCACCACCAGGAATGGCTAAAAACAAAAGTAGAACTCTGAAATTGAAGGCTGCCAAGTTTTGTATTTTGAACAATGCACTCTATTGGAAAGATCCAGGTGGTGTTTTGCTGAATTTTTTGGTTGAAGAAGAAGCAAAGCAGGTTATGGAGGATTTTCATAAGGGAGAATGCAGGGGTCACCTTTTCTGGAAAACAACGGCCAAAAAAATTTTAAGAGCGGGATATTATTGGCCGAATCTTTTTGCTGATGTGTATAAGACTGTCAAAAGCTGTCATGAATGTTAGATTTTTGAAGGGAGGAAGAAATTGCAGCCATTTTCGCTTAAGCCCATTGAGGTAAGTGCTACTTTTCAGCAGTGGGGTTTGGATTTCATTGGTGAGATCCATCCTGCTTCTTCAACTCAGCATAGGTGGATCCTCACAACGACAGATTATTTCACAAAATGGATTGAAGCAATTCCCACCAGGCAAGCTATGGATTCGGTAATAATTTCGTTTCTTGAGAATAATATTTTGTCTCGCTTTGGTTGCCCGAATAAGTTAATTACTGATAATGCAACAACTTTCAAATCAAAAAGAATGGTTGAGTTTTGTAACAAGTATCACATCATTTTGGGACACTCAACCGCTTATCATCCACAAGGCAACGGATTTGCGGAGTCTTCCAATAAATCTTTGGTCAAAATTATTAAAAAGCTGCTGGAAATAAACAAGAAAAGTTGGCATAAGAAGTTGGTCAATGCGCTTTGGGAAGACAGAGTGAGTCAGAAGAAATCCATTGGTATGTGTCCTTTTGAGATAGTATATGGAGTTGACACGGTATTTCCTACCTCTCTCGCAGTTCCAGTGGTCAAACTTCTGCAAGAAGCTGGTAGTGAAGATGATCATATGCAAAGGAGAATAAATCAAATGATCCATTTGCAGCAGACTAGAGAAGAATTTTTCCAAAACACGTTCAAGCTGCAAGAGAGAATTAAGAAAATATATGACAGAAAATCAAAGGCGGACAAATTTCAATTGGAAGAAGTGGTGCTGAAATGGGATGCAAGAAATGAGGAAAAGGGTAAGCATGGTAAGTTCGAAAATCTCTGGAAGGGACCCTTTAAAATTGCTGCCTATCAGGGTCAGAATGCTTTTCCTTTGAAAGAGATGAACGGGGAAGATTTTCCAGGAGGGCCGGTCAATGGTCGGCTGCTCAAGCGGTATCATTTCTGAAATGTTTTCTGCTGTTTTACATTCTCATTGTACATACCAGTTTATTTCAGTTTCATTGCAAGTGTGTGCTGTGATCTTTTCTTCAGTTTGGGGCCCGAGGTGAAGGCTATAACTCTGAAGATTGATTTCAGCTTTGGTTTGAGTTTGTCGAGTCAGGTCTTTCAGTCATTTTGGTTTCAAAATTGAGTCAGTTTGAGTTAATTTTTAGTCAATAAAATTGAGTCAAGAGTCTTATGTTGATTTTTCGAAGTTATGGACTCCATAGCCCAATGGACGAAGGCACTGCCTAATCTCCCAGAAATCTGTATTTCTTGGCACCTCCAAGGAGCTACCATCCCCATTGGAGCCAATGTTACAGTGGGTATCTTCATCCCTCCGTCAGAGATCAAATTTCTCTTGTTGCATTTCATTTTAGGTGTCTCACTCAGTTCAGTCAGCTGCATTCCATTAGGAGCATGGATCATCTGACGGAAGGGTATTTTCACTCATATCTCTCATGTCATGTACCTGCTGGTCCGTGTCTGTTCATCAAAATCATTTACAGTCATTTTTGGTCTCCTGGTTAGCAAAGAGTCATTTTAGGGATTTTTAGGTTCATTAAGTCTAGGGTTTTATCAATCAGGTCTCAAGATGCATAATAATGGCTAGTAGGCATATGAGGAAGCTTCAAATAAGGTATCAGTGCAAAAATTTCATCATCATAATGCTTGATAATGATTTTTCTTCAAAACTCTGTTTTGAAGAAAAATTGTCTATTTTATCCGTTTGTAATAAATGTAATGTAATTTTTAAGTTCTTCAGTTGTAATATTGCTCCATCGGTAGCCCTGGTTGCCTTTGCCAAACTTATATGCCATCCATCCCTACAAAATAGACAAGAAACTCATCATTCAGTCCAAAAATCAAAAGCAAGAAAAACAAAGTTCATTTGAAAAGTGCCAAAGTTTTCAAACATTGTAAAGTGGGTTTTTTCAAATCAAAAATCAAAATCTTTGGCACAAAGATATTTTTTTGTTTCAACAATTCATTTGCAATCCAAGACATCAATGAGCCAAAGAAAATCGTGGAGGAGTGAAGAAATAGGTTTGGAGGCCGAACTGTGGTGAAATTAGTTGGCGCGGCGTACTGGGCAACTGTTGCGGCGCATAGGGCCGCTCTTCACTGTGCAAATTTGAACTATCGCGGCGCATAGAAAGGGCGCGACGCACTGGGCAGTGGTCGCGGCGCACAGGGAAGACAACACAAATTTTTGGCCATTGCTTCCTAAAACTCAAATTGACTCGGTTTTTTCTGCTCAAGTAAGTTCATGTGACCCTCTAGTTGCCATTTAAAAATGTTTGAAGATGGATTATGAGAATTTAATACAAAAAGGTCAAACCCTATCATCTTGTTGAAAAATTGCTTCCTTAGGGTTTTGAAGCTGAAGTTTTAAAATTGATTGTGGTGCCGAATACTCCATTCCCCACCTTGTTGTTACTCCCCCTCACTGTAATCTCATCACTACAGTCCATTCCCCTATCTCCCTTAAATCCCTAAAGCCACTCATACCATCTCATTCCCATTGTCCCTATCCCATTTGTAAAAGTTTCCCCAAATCTCAAGTTTATCCTAAAAATCAAGTGGTTATCCCTTGTCTCTACATTTGTCAAATCACAAGTTTTCAAAAGGAAAATTCCACTTGACAAAACTTCATTGTTCCTACTCCCCTATTTCCCCACAGTCCCTCCCATACTACCATACATTTGGAAATTAAGACAAAAACACCCAAATTCTCATTTTCATCTCATACAAGCCAACATACACCTTGCATAGACATTGAACACCATGGAGACAGACACTGATACATCATATGACCAAGATAGTGATTCCACCACTGAGCTACATGCACCTAGAAGGCCTCGTAAAGGTGGCAGACATGTGAGAGAGGAGCCCACCTCATTGACTTTTCCCACTTGCCATGGCATGTTTCCAACAACATTCATGCTATCAGTTTTGTGAAATGATTTCTAGGATCCATTATCATCAGGAGTTGGCTCGTTTGTTTGTATTGCATTTACATGATGGTTAGGTAACCCTTGCTGGTGTAAATTTCACTTTGACACCGGAAACTATTTCTCAAGCAACCGGAATACCGAATGTGGGTGAACAGTGGAACAAAAGACAGCAAGTGGACAGAGTGCATTATGAACCATACATTAGGCCCAGCTTTGTGAGGCAACTCAGCAGGGTGTTCCCATTCCGGTTCCTAAAGGAATCCTATGCGCATCTGATGAAACTCATTATCAGATATTTCAGTTGTGAGGGCTGGTTTTCACGCCTCTATGCCTACCACATCAGGTTATTGATGCATTTCACTAGAGTGAGGATGATGAACATACCTTATTTCATGTGCTGGAATATCGAGATAATGACCACTCTTGTGCAGAGGAAAACTCCCGAGCAGCAGTACAATAGTGTTTATCACTATGCACTCATCAAGATCGTGGTTGTACATCAGCTTCGATTGCAAGGTATTTCATGGGAGGATTTCATTTCCCATGATTTCTTCACAGCTCCTCAGGTTCCTCCGGAGGTTGTCCATGATGTAGGTGAACCTTCACATCAGTATGGAAGTCAGGAGGCAGAGACTACTAGTGTGCCGACATATGTCACTTATCAGAGAGGCACTAGAGGATTATTTGCAGCAGCCCGACAAGTACTATCTCCACCTGGGGTG
This sequence comes from Pinus albicaulis, assembly GCA_034641835.2. Classification (NCBI taxonomy): domain Eukaryota; kingdom Viridiplantae; phylum Streptophyta; class Pinopsida; order Pinales; family Pinaceae; genus Pinus; species Pinus albicaulis. The sequence goes on along the minus strand of JAXQQM020071662.1, from coordinate 18,486 downwards.
GAAGGGGTCTCGTGGCCTTCATTAGCAGCATAGGTACATGTACAAGACAAAGGTAAGAGGCCTATGCAGGATGAGGGCCCTTCAGGAGGCCAAGACACATGTTTCATACTGATTGATGAAGATTTGAGCTCTCCAAGCTCAAAGTTGAGAGAGACTATTCAGGAGCAGAAGGCAGAGATTGACACATTGACCGTCAAATTTCAGAGAGCCCAATGGATCATAAATTACCTGGAGCAGTAAAACAAATAGTTGGAAGATCAGCAAACAATCATGGAGTTGCGAAACATCCGTGAGAACCAGCAAGCTGCCCAAAGAAGCCAAACCGAGATGACATCCATTGAGCGGGAGATTGAGGTTGATAGAGAGACTTGGCTTGAGAGGATCAATATTCATCTTGAGAAACTATTGGAGAAGGCAAACAAGGAAAATAACATGCTCAGGCACATGAAGAACCATTATTGGGCGCGAAATCATGTTTGCAAAGCGAGGATCAAGATCCTGAAAGCAAGACTAAAAAGGGCACTAAAGCGTCATAAAAGGCATGATAGACTCCAAATTTTGGCCGAAGCTTCTTTGGCCCAGCATAGCACTTAATGGTGGACATGCAGCCCAAATTTCAAGAAATTTGGGAGACATTTTGTCAATTTTGAAATTTTTGGCCTTAAAACAGATTTTCCTGTCTGACGCGTAGCGCCACTTGGCGCGCGCTTATAATTGGCAGCTCCTTTTGAGTAAAAATTTGTATTTATGGAAAATTCATCAAAATTTATGCATTCCTACCCATTACCTAAGTATTTTGACAAGTTTTGGGTTGCTTGAAGGGTCAAAAACACCTTAAAAATGGCCTTTCTGCCACTTTTTGGACACACAGGAAGCAGTGTTGGGAGATTTGATTTTTGGAGGGGAAAATGGAAACTAAATTCAAAAATTCCACTTGGGTTGAAAATTAGACAGGAAGATATTTCCAACGAGATATCCTATGCTCAATTTGGACTTCGGGAAGGCCCTCAAAATCAGCCTCAAAGTGGCACTACGCATAGAGATTTCAGGCGTGGCGCATTGGGAAATTTGGCCTAATTTTCACTCAGCAGTTCAGATTTTCGCCTATTTTTTGCCAGTTTAACTTTTTTATCCTCATATGTACAGATCTTGATGTAACTTGATGTAATTTCATGACTTTGATGTAAATTTGGCACATTTTTACTCTTTCAAGTAGATTCATTTACCAAAAAGTGAAATGTAACTGAATGAATCAGTTTCCTATCTTATAGAGGCAAGCTGTTTCATTGCCTATTTTCCAGTTCTTAGTTTAGATCTTGTTGAAACAGCTCCTAAAATAGTGAGCTCGACCCCTAGAGGCATGGGAATGAGTTAGGCTTGTCTATATCTTGTATTTTCTCAGTCATTTTCAGAGGTTGGACACTTGGGATTGCTTGGCACTTCATTGTACATTTCATCTCTGCAATTTTGGAAAAGGAATAGACCAGGGTTTGCAGCACTCTTTGGGATCCATGTGGCTCTATGTTTTGATGGTGTTTTTCTCTCTGTGATTGTAAGTTTACTGATGTTTCATGTGTACCATTTCCCTTCCTATTTTCTTCTTAAATTAAACAAATGAGTGATAAAGGTGGAATTCATTAGATTGCTTTGCTCTGCCTTTAGTTTTGTTTAATTTTACATGTTTTCATCTGTTTGAAGAGGATTCTTGAAAGCCTCTTGCCCTCTTCAGCTCCTCAGCAGTCTAAACTATCCATTCATTCAATCCAAAGCATCAAAAAAATTACCTTCCTTGCCCCATTCAGAACTCTGCAAAAACTAGGCCTCATCCCCGGACCCAAAACTGCCTTTCCCTTTGATTCCAACAAAACACCCCCAAAATCAAAATCAAACTCTTTTACTTATATACCTAGCCTAAAATCAGCCTTTTTCAAAGTCATCTCAAGCCCCATTGATTATTTCTGCTGAGATTGATCCGGAGAGAGCCCTCTCCTAATCTGGTAGGGCTAGCTACCAGATTGAGCGTGGTTTGATGTTACCTCTAACTTTGCCTTCCTTAAAGATTAGGTAGATTTAGGCTATAACAAAATGCATCTATAATATGTTTCTCTGATCTGTTCCACGTTTGATTTTTGTTTCATTATTATGATTTATATTATCTATGATGGGATCGGTTGCGTACCTGTTTTTACTATTAATGAATGATAATTGTTGCATATTACGTTATTAGAACAGTTAAAGGGATTGTGGATATACTGTTTATGCATGCACGCAACTTGTGATAATTAACCTAGGGTTTCTAGTTAGGATTTCTAGTGTGCAAGTCAGTGTGTGTAGTAAAATAGATCTGAAGATGCCAACTTCATTTGATTCTCTCTCAGGGGTGTGGAAACTTGGTTCCATTACCCCCCCCATACTGCTTTGGGTGAGACTTTGACCTACGCAAGCACGTCATTGTTGAAAGGGCCAGTAGTATGAGGGTTTTGTTGGCTACGCACTAACTCTAAACCTGGTGGTGAGTCTTGGTATTTCACCAAGAGTGCGGCAACTCCCAGGGGCTTCCCTACTTTAATTTATCAACCCAGGGTTCGTACAAACTTGGAGGTGACAGTGCTATACACACAAGAGATGTATTTTGTTCATGTCATCCTCTTTTTCTTTACGAAAGGGTGCTATTTCTAAGGGTTCTAAGTGAAGTCTGTCACGCTTCAATCAAACTAAACTAAGTTGCAGAAAGGAAATGATAGAAATGAAACTAATTAAATTTTTGAAAAGAAATGACAAGGGGAAACTAAATTAAATTGCAGAAAGGAAATGACAGAAGGAAACTAAATTAAATTGCTGAAAAGAAATGACAGGAGGAAACTAAATTAAATTGCAGAAAGGAAATGACAGAAGGAAACTAAATTAATTTTCTGAAAAGAAAGGACAGGAAGGAAACTAAACAAAAGTGCAGAAAGGAAATGATATAAAATAAACTAAACTAAATTTCATTGAGCTGGCCAAACGGCTAAATGCACTCTACTTATCCTATTAACTATCTATCATGCTTCTAACCATGCAACTATTCATCATCTAATTCTAACTGAAAAAATTGTTGATTGCGGTTCGGAGGAAAAAGGGCTAAAGGTGCTCACGGAAGGCTTAAATGCATGAAACAAGGTTGAGAGGACTGAAAAAGGTGTTTGGAATTTATTAAAGCGCATAATATCGCAAAAATGATTTGGAGTGGGAGGCTTTGATAAGTGCGATGGTGGAGACACGATGGAGGCAAAAGTTGCGATATGCGATATTGCAATCACAACTTCTCAAATTGGAGCGGTAAGCGTTAATGAAAAAAACAAAAAAATGAAATTTTCAATGAGCGATGCAGAGTGGTTACGTGGAAGTGGGGCTGATATCACAATCGCAATATCGCAGATTTGGAGTGGTAAGCGTTAAAGAAAAAAACAAAAAACATGATTTGCAATGTACGATGCGGAGTGGTGATGTGGAGGTGGGGCCGATATCGCCATCGCAATATTGCAGAGTTGGAGCGGTACGCGTTAAAGAAAAAAATAAAAAAAAACCCCAATAGCAACCTGCGATGTGGCAACAATATCGCATCGGCGTTTGAAAGCGATAAGTGTTAAAGGAAACAGGGAAATGTTGCGGTTTGCGAAGTGCGATGTACGGTAACGAGAGATTCAAGGAGAAAGGGCAGAAGTCAATTTTTGTGATGTTTTCGAATGGTTTTTGTGCGGTACTGAAATGTGATTGTGATATTTCGTAATTGGGGTTTGGAAGAAGAAAGTGTTAATGAGAATCACATGGAAGTGCGATTTGCAATGCGGCGGAGTTTCACAATCGCTGTCGGGAAGTGGTAAGTGTTAATGGAAGTAAACTAAGCACTACGATTTGTGAATTGCGATGTACGATAGCTGGAAGTTCAAGAAGCAAGGGCGGAAGTTGAATTCCAATGGTTTTCAAGAGGTTTGTGTTAAGAAGGTAAGGCAATCGTGAATAAAAAAAGGGAAAGGAATGAGGCGAGCTGAAGGGTTTTTAAGTGTTTTGGGGAATAAAAGGCGGGTGCAGCAGTAAAAAGAAGCAGAAAGCATGAAGGAATGGAGGCACACCAACAATGCTCATAAGTGTAACACACCTGCGGATTCATGCATGGAAAGCAAACAAAAATGCGTGATAACAACAGTGAAAGAGAGACTCGAAATTGGTAATGAATTTTCTTCCCTAAACTCAAACAAAAAGCAATTTTTGGCCTGTGTGAAGATCTACGCTACTTTAACTCTATTGATAGACTTGAGAGGGGGAGGCTTGACCACATCTTTTGGAATTTTTCCTTGATTCTCTACTCACAAGAAAATGAAGTACAACAACATACTGGAAGCAAAACTAAACAACATTGAAACTATTAAAAGAAGAACTAATTGAATGATAGAAATAAAGCTAATTTAATGGAAGAAAGGAAAGATGGTAACAGTAGAGAAGTTGAGGCACATGGATTGGGCCCTAACCCACAAGCCTAGCTCTCTAAAACTTAAATAAAAAAAAATTCATATGAATACTCATTGCATTAAAATGAAATATTATTACATCCCGAATGTCTTAAACAACAAAATCCAAATAAAATGGAAAATGGATGGCATGGGATGGAATGGAATGAAAATGGAATGGAATGGACTGTATCGAATGGAAAAGAATCGAATGGCTGGACCATAATGGAATATAATTGACCCTAATTAGCTCTTGGTTAGCTTTATTTATCCTCAAGGACAGCTACCAACAGCTCCCTAAAAAATAGGTAATGAGTCCACTTGACTCCAAGTGAACTATGGCTTGAGTGCACTTGGTCTTGAGTCGCTTGGCTACCTCTTGAATTCGAATTGTTGAAGGGGATCTCATGAGGATCCTTTGTCTGCCTTTGTGAGTTAAGGAGGTTGGACAAACCCCTTGAATCTCTCCAAGATTTCTCCCTAAGTCCCTGATATTTTGCTCATTTATTCTCCAATATTGATCTTCTAGTGGTAGGGGGAAAGTCCCTAAATCATCTCCTTCTCCAAATCTGCATAATCTGCCAAATATTCTCATGATATTCTATAAAAATAACCAATATCATGTACAAACATGCAATTACCTCTAAACCTTCCTAAGAAAATATTGAAGCATAAGAAAACGTTATTAAGTGTAGAAGGAGAGATTTAATATATATATTCATGTGCATAAGGAAGGAAAATGGGCTTAAGAAAGGTTAGATGGGCCTTATTTTATGTTTAATTTAGAGGCCCAACATCAGCCCCCTACTAAAACTATTTCTCATCCTCTGAGCAACCTATTCATCCTCCCTGCCATATGGTTTTTCCTGCATGCTGGCTTATTTCGTTTTCTATTTATTGGCCCATGCGCTGCTCCTCCTACTAATATTATTGCTATTCTTCTTGCATTTCTTCTTGTAGGTGCTTCATGGAGGTCCTTAGATGCCTTAATCAAATATGTTTTGCATGCCAAGAGGTGGGGATCCACCTTTTATTTGATTTTTTATTTTTTTTTCTCTCTTTTTTTTTTTATTTTTTTTTATGCATGCAAAGTAAACTCACAGTTCTTTTTTCAATGAACTGATTTCACCCTTGGTTATCCCTTGGCACTCCTTGTCATCTATTACAATGAAATGCTTACTGCCCACTTTCTCAAGTCCTTTTTACTTTTGTATTGTTCCTTTTCTTGGTGGAAAAAGTTAGGCTAGTTGCTAGATAAGGCTAAGGTTGCTCTGCTACTAATTTTGGCTATATAAAAATAACTTTCCTTCTCACACTTTTTAATTTTTATTAAGCTAAAATAGATTCGAAGAAAGGGTTAGATGATTTCATACCTGGGTCTTACCATTGATTTATTTTTTCAGGTGATATTGAAGTTGCTGATATGGCTATTGAAGTTTTCTTTGGTGTTTTTTAAGTTGCATGTGATAATCTGCTTGAGGTCCTTTTGGAGCTTATGAGCACAGGAGGAGGAAGTCCAAGTTTGACTACCTTTAACCAGGGTGTTGACCGAATTTTATTTTTGTGCCAACTTGTTGTTTTCTGGCTTGCAAAAGTTGGAGAGCACCTACATTCATTAGAGACAGATACATGGAGAAATTTATTTATTTATTTATTTTATTTTTTGGCCTACTAGCTGCCTCAATGAAGTTTTCCACTAGTAGGTATGCCTAGGCGCCTCAAAGGAGGTTTTCACCTAGGATATTTTTTTTTTGTATTTTTTTTTTCAACCCAATGACTGCCTCATGGAGGTTTTAAATCACTGAGCCAATCTAAAATTCCTCAAAATAGGTTTTCACCTGAGATTTTAGTCTTTCCCTTTTCTTTTCTTTTTATTTTTTCACTTTCCTACTCTACCTGAAAAAACAAAACCTTTTCAAGTATAGGAATACTTCCAATGAGCCATGTACACATCAAGATGATAGATAAAATCATGTGCACACTTTGAATACATTATTTGACATGTACCTGAATATGAGAGATGAATTTCTTTGACTGGGATTGTATCAAGTATTGCTGGAGAAGAGTGTGTTGCTGTAACTTAATGACTATTTGGAACCATATGTCAATATAGCTATGATGCCCCTGGTTCACTTGTTGATTTGGATCACCTTGGATGTCCTCTTCTATTATGGTAGTCAAATATTCCTCTTTTTTTTAGTTGTTCTCTTGAACACATGGAGGAAATGTTGGTAAACATGAGGGAACTTTCTCAACATCTGATTCTGATTTCTGCTCTTCATCAAGTGCAGCCCTCGATCTTTTGATATCCTCATTTGGATCTTCTTCTTCTTGATGTTTTCCTTCATTGACATTGATAAAATCTCTTCTTTGTAATACCTTTCTCGAACTAAGATGCAGACCATTTAGATCAAGAGGATATGTTTGTTAGTGTTGTACCTCAGCATTGTAAGTGGGTTGAGATACTTCATGGTGTGGGTTTGGAAATGGTGGTACATTGGGGGTGGATATATGAGATGGATGTATTTGAGGCTATGGTTGTGGTGGAGGTGAATGGTAGGGATAGCAGGGAGTTGGGTATGGAGGATATTGAGGGAAATATTGAGGATGTTGAGGATTTTCCCAATAAGGACCTTGCCAACCATGTTGCCAAGATTGGTTTTGGGGTTGAGATGGCCAAGGTTGCTAAGGATGGAGTGTGTCCCTATTAGTTTGAGATGGATGTCAATAAGCTTGAAATTATGAAGTGGGTCCTTGCATCATATCAAGTTGACTAGGCTTATCAAGTTTAACCATTTCCAATGAGTCATCCCTGAGGTGGTTAAAGGAAACTTTCGACTCTAATTTGTTAAAAAACATTCCCAAAAAGGCTGGTGCGGGCACAAAAAGCAGACAAAGTGCCATCTGGCACGACCTCTAGTGTACATCTTCCACATTGACATGAGGGGTGAATTGGATACTCGTGCCAATTCCAAAACATAGGTTTTTATGGGATTTCTGAGGAAATGTTCGGCAGGAGAAATGATTTCCTCATGCAGAAGGATGCAAAGGAGGTGTTTGCAGAGTATGACACTGCTCACAGGTCACAGGAAAGACCCTCCAATATGTGGGGCGAGGGATTTCAGGGATGGTGAAAAAATGTTGTGTAATAGATGCCCCCTAAAGCATGAGGTCCGAGAGAGAGGGAGGGGTGAAATGCTTTATGAGAACGCGTTCGACCAAAACACTATTGTTGGAAAACCTTCAAGTACAAGTACAACTGATACATCTGATACATGACATGTGGCATGGGCATAGCCATCCATAATATAGTACATAAACAATGAGATCTGAGGTATGGACACAGCCATCCAGCAGTACGGATCGACAAATAGACTCAAGTATGGTCGCAACCATCCAATCAGAAGAGTCATATAATAAGTCATAGTAATCCACAAAGAACCCGCAGCTTGGATTTCGTCAGACAAAACCCGGGGTCTTGTGCTCCATCACGACCTAAAAAAAAGTACAAATTCAAGCATGCAAATATGTGAGCTAAAGTCGAACATGAAAGAAAGTTGTCTGATTACCAGCCAATGATGAAAGCCATTAACAGACGCGAGAGAAACCACCAATAATGATAATGGCTCTCAAGGTAAAAAAGGTACAATCCACGGAATGTGAACAGTGATCTAACGTTGAACACCTGCAAAGTCATTCAATTGAATGCCAATGATGTGGACCTTACATCAAATGCAAAGAACCTGCCATTGAGGCATGTAGGCTCCAATGTACCTGAAGGGAATCTCTAGATCAACTTCCTGGATAATGAGCTAGAGTCGATAGGAAGGGACCTTGATCGAAGGTGGGCCATAATGTTTCCTACATCATCAACATGGGATAGAGGAATATGATGTTTGTGAATCAAGACCAACAGAGAATCAGAGGGAGGTCGACAACTTCAGAGGCAAACTACTCTTGAACATATCGACAGCATGACACTAGATTTGGAAGTATTTGACATCAAGGGATCTGAGGTCATGGTGACGTGGCAAAGAGCAGATGAGAAGTCAAAAGAGATTACCCAAACCCATGGAAGCAAATAAATAATGAGATGAGATGTCCCCAACCTGACATGAATGCAGACAAGTGCTATGTTCAAGAGCGACATATTGCCAACACGACTATAATGTGGCTCCATTTTCCCCTGTCATTTCTGGCGAGTACCCCAATTATTTTTGAAAACAAGCTTGAAGGGGATAGCATATGCTTGCGATGTAAGTCTGTCCTTCGAAAAAATCCAACCTAGTACATTTTCCGAGCCCTAGGAAGGAGGAACTTGGGTAACGTCATGACGACGGAGTCCGATGTCATCAGGTTTTAACGAGTTTGAAAAAATGATAGCTCGACATATTTTCATGTTTAGAGAGTTTGAAAAGAAGGCAGAAAAGAAAACTCCAGCAGTCCCTTTTCGTAAGTAGTCTCTCAGATCCGAAAAGGTAGAAAACAATATCTGAAAGAACCTCTTAGTCGTGATCGACTACGGTATTCCTTTTTCGTAAATAATCTATCCCAGCCTGAAAAAGGGGTAAACGTATACTGGGTAGATATCGTTTTGTAGCCAATTTAACGAGTTCGAAACGACAAGCGACTTGGTGATATTTTTCAATTTTAGAGAGTCAGAAAAGAGCTTAAAGGTGACTCCAGTAGTGACTTTTTCGTGTTTTTACCGAGTCCGAAAAAGTATAAAATACAACTCGTTTCTTCATCATACCCTTGTGAAAACCTATTGTTGCACAAAAAGATGTGTGTAAAACATATTTCTCGAAAATAATATGAAAATATATTGAAAAATATGTTTTAAAACATATTTTAAGATTTTGAAAGTTATAAATGACCATAAGTGGTAAATAATTTTTACTTTTCATTTTTACCTCTTTGCAGAGCAACAGTGGTCAATTTACCTTGTGATCTTGCGGAGACGATTGTGAGCAACCCAGTGAACCAATCCAGATCCCGTCAATTTCAGGTAAGATTCGACACCATTTTCCATCTTTTGAGATATATTTCATTACATTTAATTGTCATTTTGAGTTCCTTAGGGGGGGATTTTTAAAAACTAGGGCATCTTGGTTGGCACAGGTTTCGGGCATGGACCCGCGCCAATCGGCCCTCTTTTACACAGGGGTCGTGCTAGGTAGCGCAACTGTTAGAAAAAAAGTCGCACCAACCGCACAACCCAAAATTCTCTTCAAATTTAAGAAAATGCAACCATTTAATTGCAAATTTTAATGCCCAAGGGGACTTACAATGTTCATATGGACAATGCATGCAGATACCAAGCAGAAAAATATGGTAATTGAGTGGAAAGAGAGAGAACGTAGTGAGGAAGATGAACAGGCCATGGAAAATGAACAATGCATGAATGGCCTTAGAAATTGTGGGCTCAAGAAGTTCTTCCTGACACATGTCTCTGGGCTCAACCCGAATTTCTTCAATATTTGATAAGAATTTGGGACGAAGATCAGGAAAATTTTGTACCTCGGGAACAAGAGCTTGAACTCGAGGTCTTAGATGTGTATTTCATCACTGGATTGTGGTGTAGGGGTGCAGTCCCTATCTTGACCGGTACCCGTCCTTACGGGGAAAGAATGGGAATGGTAATTGATAGGGTGTGCCCAAGGGCACGACAAGGAACAGGGAGTGGAAAATTGGACATCCAAACCATCCCTGATCGGGCACTAAGAGTAGTGCTGCACACCATCACATGGGCTACGGGATCGCAGGCATCGCATGAGACCATGAAGACACAACTACTTCATGCCTCAGAGTGCATGAACCCGAATATCTTCAATTGGGCTAGGGCCGTGACTTTCAACATCAAATGGCAGCTCACTAAGTGCAAGAAGACCAAACTAAATCAATTTGGGGACGGGTCGATTCTGCTATCATTCTTCTTGGAACAATTACCCATATTCCAGCGTCAGGAGGTTATTTTCCCAATGCCGCCACCCACATAGCCACAGATGGCTCGATGGGCCGCACTAATGCTTAGAGTAGGGGGTGGCCAACAGATGTCCTGGAGGCCAGAGTTTTTTGATTGGCTCCGACAACAACTGATTGTCGTGGACTGGCCCTATGTCAGCACAGACTTCACCGGAGATCCTGACCTCCTTCTCCCGGAGGAAGAGGATTGGGACGAAGAGCTAGGTGAGACTCATTTTTTATTTTCGTGAGTTTATAATTTTTTGGTATATATGCATGTTCTGACAGTTAAATTTTATATGCAGATGTCAGCCCAGAGTGTCCTGTAGGCATGTCGCTGGTAGCGAGGCAGATTCCTTTCGATTTCGATCCTCATGGTGAGGGTGGCGAGGAGAAGCTAGTACAGAACCTGGAGGGGATCGCCCGTGGGGTCCCAGACTATGCTCACTTGGATGATGTGCCTCGAGCCTATCAGAGGCACACTGTAGGGGTGCCAAGTCATATCCATCGCTTGCTGAGGTGGTTGGTACGGGCGGTGATGTGCTATCATGAGCACCACACCCATTAGGCACTTAGGCTTTATTTCCGCACATTTTTTAGAGACATGTTGTCTCACGATGTAACTAAAACAGACATATATTATTTTTTGGGTTCTATGATGCACATGTTGCAAAACAACAATATATATATACATCTATTTTCTACATGGGTCTATTTACATATGATGATGTTTTTATAAGTTGCACAAATGTATATCCAGCACAATGTTAACTATTGCATCTGTTAATGTATTCATTTGTCTTGGTATATGTTGATATGTAATGAAATCAAAATTCCTTTCAAGTAAACGAATATGCAAATACAATCTCATAATGCATGGGTTTCAAACCAAATAATGATTGTTAAGTTGAAGAACAACAAGCTGTGAATCAAAATTCACAAGAAACGTGCATATGCCGAGGTTAACTACCTCGGTTAATAGTTCCAAAACAACACTATATTCAGCGACATTGTTTGTGGCTGGTCCTAGACAAATACCTTGTAAGTTAATCAACTCACCAACAGGATCATAAATTACCCAGGCTGCCGAAGACAAGTTCCTGGTACTGGGGGAAGCACCATCCACGAAACCAAAATAAGGGGAAATAGACATTTGCATAACAAACAAGACCCAATAAGCAGAAAAAGCTCATAAAGCACATCAAACCAAAACATGCACAAAAATGAAAAAATCACCTATGTACACATATCATGCATGAATGACTCAAGCATAATACTTTTTGAGGTACATCCCATTTCTGGGCTGCGATAAAGGATAACCTTCATAATCAATAATCTCATAAGCCCCATTCTTTAACACACGTTTGATGATGTAGGGCCCATGCCACATGGGTTGGAGTTTTCCTACCCCCAGCTTGTCATGAGCTTGGTCGTATAGGAGAATGAGATCGCCTTCGATAAAAGAACGAGAGGAAACTGTTTGGTTAAAATAAGCTTTGACTCGCTTCTTCTGTGCTTCGATGACCAAGGAAGCTAAGAAACAAGTTTTGTCCAATATTTCTAAGTAGAGGATACATTCTTCCTCAGGCGAAGAATCAAGCAGTAATTCCACAACTAGTTTTAGTGAAGGGATTTCACATTCAATCGGAAGAGTGGCTTCCAAACCATATACCAACTGGAACGGAGTAAATCCGATTGCATTATTAATTGACGTTCGGTAACCCCAAAGAGCTGACAACAACATGAGATGCCAGTTTGATTTATGGATCCCAATTTTTCGTTGAAGCATTGTAACAAGGACTTTTTTTACGGCTTCAACTTGGCCATTAGCTTGAGGATAATAAGGCGTTGAGTTGTCGTGACATAGACCCAACTTAGACATCAACTCCGCCATCATATAATCTCGAAAATGAGAGCCATGATCAGTAACGATGGCTTGAGGGATGCCAAATTGAGAAATAACGTGATTGAATATGAATTGTGCCATTGTCATAGCATCCGCAGCTAGTATAGGAATTGCTTTGGCCCATTTCGTAAAATAATTGACGGCGACGATAATATAGGCATGCCCCCCAGCCAAACGAGGGTTACACCTCATAAAATCGATGCCCCATTTGGAAAAAGGACCAACGGTAATGACAGGATGTAAAGGAACAGGTGGCTCATGCATCTTGCGTTGATATATCTAGCACGCATGGCATTTGCGTACTGCGACAATGCAGTCTTTAAAAATGGATGGCTAGAAATAGCCAGAACGAAGGATCTTCTGTGCAGTGGCATAACCAGACATGTGACCACCATAGGCACCATTGTGGCATTCATTTAAAACTTTCTCATCTTCCTCGAGGGTCAAACATCAGCGAAGCACCGAATCAACTCCAACACGATAAAGGGTATCTCCAACAATATGATAAGGTTGCGAATGATGCCGAACACGGCGTCGGGAATCCTTCGTCAACTCGGACCTAAAATTAGGGGTCTGGAGGTACCCGATGATATCCCTGTACCATGGATCGAGGGTGCTAATCAGAAAAAGAGTTTCGTCTAGAATGTGTCCTCGGAATGAGAAGGAGTAGAGTCAGCGGGGAGAGAACAAATCAAATCAGCAAAAACAAGTGATTTCTTTGATTTGGTGGTAGCAAACTCTAAATCAAACTCTTGGAGGATAACGATCCAATTCGAGTATTTTCCCCCCAGAAACTGCCGAGATAGAATATAAGTCATGGGGTTACAATCAGAAATCACGGTCAACATGCATAAAAGGATATAATGACAAAAATGTTGGATGGCCTGGACCACAGCCAGTGCTAACTTCTCGACATGTGTGTAATGTGTCTCAGGGTCGAGAAGGTTTCGAGACAAGTAGTAAACGACATGCTTGGTACCGTCATCATCATGTTGAACCAAAACCATGGTGATCGTACTGAAGGCAGTAGCTAGATAGAGGGTGAAATCACGATGGTAATTCGGAGGACATAATAAGGAAGTGTTGACAAGCAACATCTTAAACCTATCAAAAGACTGATGAGAAATCTCATCCCAATAGAAAGGGACGTCCTGCTTCAAAAGTCGAGTGAATCCTTTGGCCACTTCGGCGTACTTCGGGATAAAACGACGTAAGAAATTTTCTTTCCCTTGGATACTCTGGAGCTGGTGTAACAAGGATGGGGAGGGGAGATTAACAATGGCCTAAACCTTAAGCGGGTCAAGGCGAATTCCATCTTTAGATACAATAAACCCTAAAAGTCTACCAGAATTGACGCAGAATATGCAGTTATACGATTGAGCCGGATGTTGTATCATCTACAATGAAGAAAGATCTGGCGGAGATGGTCCGAGTGGTCTTTTCGGGCAGTTGAATGAGCCAGAAGGTCATCCAGGTATGGTTGAACAATATGACGAATATCGTGAAATGCATAAGACATCGCATACTGGAACGTAGCCCCAACATTATTTAAGCCGAAAGGGAGTTTCTTATATGCGAACGTTCCCCAAGGACAGATAAAAGAGGTCTTGTGTTGATCAGACGAGAGAATTTTGATCTGATTATAACCAGAAAAACTGTCCATAACAGAAAAAATCTCACTCCCCGCACAGTCGTCAATGATCTGATCGATGAAAGGGGTGGGATAGTTATCCTTAGGACAGACTCGATTGATATCGCGATAATCAACACAGACACAAATTTCTCCCTGCTTCTTATCCATAGGGACAATATTAGAAACCCACTCTATTAGATGAATCGGATAAATGAAACCCGCTTTGAGAAGTTTTTCAACTTCAGCTTTTATAGCGACGGCTTTCCGAGGATGCACAGGACAAATACACTCACGAACAAGCTTCGCACCTGGGTAGGTGGGAATCTTGTGCGCCACAATGTTGGGGTCGATTCCAAGCATCTCTTCGTAAGAGAAAGCGAAAAAATCTTGAAATTCGCGAAATAGGCTGGTATACACTTGGACTTCCTTGGAGGAGCAAGTGACTCCCACATGGATGTTCTTGACAATTCCCGATATGTCGATAGGCATTGTTTGAGTAATTTTACCCAAGTTACCTTCAGCAAAGACATCATGAGTCAAAATAGGCATTTGAAGTGGCGAAGAAGGAACTTGAGATGTAAAACGCTCAAGACATTTAGACATTTCCCCAAGGCAAGGCATGAACGAGGAACGATGATGCCCATCCCTCCATGGAATATCTTCGAGAGACATGGTTTGCATGATAGCCTCATCGGACGGAAACACTTCTTTCAAAGGATCATGTGAATCCGCATTGCCAAGCCAGGGGGATTGAGAATAAACGTCGAGAGCCATGCTCAAAGGAGCACCTTCAGATGGGGGAGAACCAGATGCAGCTGTAAGCTCACAATAATTGATTTCAATTGGAATAAGCGGCATTGAATCCCCAAATGAATCAACCTATTTAGGTAAAGGGACAATCCATGGGTCATCTGACCGAGAGATCATATTGAATTGAATGGTATTTGGTGGTGGAAAGGAAAAAATACCCATGAGAGCGGGATCTTTGAAAAGACCCGGCCCTACACTGTCAGGGGGAGACGGAATTTGATCCACGTATGGCATGTTGTTCTCGGAAGACGAGGTAAAGAATGAAAACTGATCGAAAGTAATGATTTTTCCCTCGTGTGGAAACTTTAGAAGTCGGAAGAGGGTGGAAAAAACACACAGCATAGCGTGAGTCCAACTGCGACCGAGTAGAAGATTGTAATTGATTTTGGCATCAATGACTTCTACTTCAACGTTGACTGTCTTTCCTTGCAACGTGATCGGCAAGCTAGCGATAACACCCAAGGGTTTTGATTCCCTTCCATCAAATGCCTCCAGGGTATTGGGTGATGAAGTGAGAGCTAGAGAACCAATAGCCTTCCAGCAATCAGATGACATGACATAGGTAGATGCACCTTCATCCACAATGGCTCTATGGATGTTGAGGCCATTAATGCTGACTTGTATGACAGGCGCAATCTGGTGCGGAATTTGGGGGATGAAATTCTTTAGGTAGAAAGAGAGAAGGCTAGAATTAGCAGGATCAATCTCGCCGATCGCAGATAATAACGCTTTCTGTTGAGACGGACAACTCTGAAGCACTTCTAACACAGACATCGCGGAAGGCGCCTGTGCTAAGTCCTCAACAATACTGTAATGATGGGCAGCACGAGTGTTAGGATTATAAGAAGATTTCCGAAGAACATCTTTACAAGGTGGCTGTACAACAGGTTCAGCACTGGGCCTTTCAATCTCAAGAGAACCAGAGGTAGGTGGGGGAGGAGGACCATCAACGACCTCTTTCCTGGCTGCCTGGCGTGATCTATCATAATCCTTCGACCGAGTAGAGATGGAAGTTGGTGTAGAACCGTTCATCATGAATACTTGAGAGCCAAATGACGTAGATGGTCGAGGTTGCTCAACCATCTGGGTCTGCTGAGATGGTAAAGGTTCCTTAAGCACTGCCGGAGTTCCCTTAGCACCTTTGAGAAGTTGACTAAACTTGGATCGTCTAGGACAATCCTTAGTGTAGTGGTCCTCATGACAAATCTAACAGGGACACTTTGGCTTTCGTTGTGAACCATCATCAGCACGAGGTTTAGACAATTTTGGTTTTGAGGCATCGGCTTTGGCCTTTCCTTTTCCCTTCTTTTTCCCCTTGGAAATCTTATCTGCAGGATTGGCCTGAATGGTATTGACCTCCGAGGTTTTACTAGAATCCGGGGTAGCCTGAGGATCAAAATTATTGGAAGAATTTGATTTCTACTTCCCATTGGAAGACTTGCATGAAGTCTGAGACACAAAACCAATAACGCCATCGACTGATGGGGTAGCCGGCTCTTTAGAGGTCCCAGGTCATGGAGCCTCAGTCAATATTTCATACAAAATGCCCGATTGATAGTACACTAAATCAAGGTACTGGGCACGAGCGATGGCTTGTTACTCAGTTACAAATTCCCCCATGGCGATGTATTTCGCAATCTGATTGATAAAAGAGGTAGTGAACCAATGAGTAAGAATCTAATCAGGAATCTCAAACTTGATCAGGTGACGACGTCGTCTCCATTCATGAATATGGTCCGAGATATGGGTAGCCCGGTCCCGTTTCAAGGATGTTAGGAGATGTGTCACGGCTTCATAACGAACCTGCAACTGGAAATGGGTAAGGAATGCCATAGTGAGATTATTGAAATCTTGAAAGATACCATGAGGTAGTTCAATGTACCACTTAGCAGAAGCTCCGGTAAGAGTGCGCTGGAAAAGATGAAGTCGGACAGAATCATCCACCCAAGAATTGGAAAAACACCATAAATGGTATGTCATGACGTGAGCTTGGGGGTCTTCTCTAGACTTGCCCTTGAACTTGGGACAATCACCTGGAACCTTCGTTGGAACTAGAGGCCAATATGGATTATGAATAATGGGATCATTTGTCAATTTGGACACATTCGGTAACTCCAACGTGGCAAGAAAAGGTAATTGAGGATTAAAAGGCATAGCAGGTACCCGATAAGGACCCGTACCCATACTCCATCTTGGTTGAGTGTAAATCTGCCCCCATTGGTTCTGTCTCAGAGGATTTTGACCATAAAGGGTATAAGATGGATAAATTGGTTGATATGGCGGCTGAGAACCATGATATGGGGGTTGAAAACCATGATACTGATTCTAAGTATACGAGGGTCCCGATTGAGCAACATAAGGATTTTTCTATGGAGTATAAGTATAGCCTAGTGGTTGAGGGTAGTAAGCAGAACCTTGAGGTGGGTTTTAAACCGGTCAATATTGACCTTGAGGAAAAAAACTGCCTTGGGGTTGAACAGGCTGTTGATAAGTGGGGCCCTACTAAGCTAAATAAGTCAGGTGCACAGGTTGATTCGACTATGGCATAGAATAAAGTGGTGGCTGAGTAGGGTTAATAGGCTATGCAGGTTGGCCCGGCTAAGTAGGTTGACCTGACTGATGAGGGCCACCAGGTAGTCCCTAATGAGCAGGTTGGCCTGATGGTTGGGGTGGGCCAGGTTGTGCCTGATAACCAGGTTTGCCTGGAGCAGGACCATAATATGGTCCTGGATTTGCAACATTTGGACCAATTGGAAAATACGACTGTTGAGGTTGCACCAAAGGTTGAGATGGATGGATCTGCCCCCCAGGACCGTATGAAGGTCTGGGTTGATATACCTATTTCCTGACTGGTCCTTGAGGTTGCCCTAGTTGGACCACAGACTGAGCTTGTAAAGGTTGACCTTGAGGATTATAAGGCTGCCCTTGTGGGCCATAAAAAAATCCCTGCTGGACCGAAGGTTGCAGCAGAACAATGTTAATCCCATGTCATTAGTCAAAAAGCTATGAAAATGCTCGGGCTGCCTATCTATAACCTGAAACAAGAACACTGATCAGTGATTAATAACATAAAAACATGAAAGACAGAAGTGAAATGGAAAGCATGAAAATTGATAAACAGAAATGAAGCATATGTATCATGAAAAATGCAATGTATAAACATGTGAATGGATTATGGTACAATGAGCTTTAAAGAAATGAAATAAGAACTATACAATAATGCACATAACCTCAGCTGAGCAGGGGCCCTCTACACCAGCCTTGGCAACAATCTTCAAGTATGAATTAAGTCTGAAAACAGAGTCTTCTTATATTAAAATGTAGTCATAACAGTAAGGTAGTATTACGGCTCAAAGGCAGTGTAATTACATTACAGAGCAGACTAATAAAAGATAACAGAGACTAATCGAGACTAACTCTATATGCGTATGCAAACGCCTTATATATAACAAAAGAAATATAACTATCTCCTAAAGTTTATGCTAGTGGAGAACACGTAGACCATTACGTCCACGGATCTAGGATCATGGCCGTGTTGGAAAGTAAATCTATGAGGAGTGGATGCTTGAATTCGGCTATGGAGCCATGTACAGATGTCGACTTGTCCTCCGCAAGCTCAGAAACGGCCATATGAACCTTCATGTGACACGAAACAGAGTCCTGTCACCGTGAGACTCCATGGTTGA
>JAXQQM020079919.1:0-166800 GCA_034641835.2 Pinus albicaulis | reverse complement strand
CCAAACAACAAGAAATCAAGTCTCCAAGATCAAGTTCAAACAGTTGAAAGAAAAACTCAAGGAAACCCTAATCAAGCAAAAGGAGAAGGGAAAGTTGGATCTACTTGTTGATATTTCCCTCATTGCTTGACATACCATATCAGGTCTTCATGGAGCAATCCTGGACCAATTTTGAAGAAATTTGAAGAAATTTTGGTGAAAATTCAATTTTTGAGAATTTTGACAATTTTGTGAAACAGTCACATTGTAAAAAACGTAGCGTGGCCCACGCTGCATTTTTTATGGATGCCTCCAAATGACATAAGGTTTGCATCAATGGATTCCTATTGACCTCTACTTTCATCCTAGCAAACTGGAGCTCCACTTCATTCCCTTTTGGCAGGTCAAAAAGTAAAAAAACCACCAAAAATTACCTTTCTACCTCCTCTTTGAAGAGCACACTGCGTTTTCAGAGTGTCTATGGGAGAATGAAATTTTGAGAGGCTAAATTCAGTTAATTTCAGTTCTTGAAGACTCCATCATGTAGCCAACTGGAAGATCTATCTCCAGTAACTTTCAAATCAACATTTGGACTCCGGGAAGGCCTTCAAAACTCAATTTTCCCTCACACGTTGCGTTTTCTCCAGGCACGTTGCCTTTTTAGTAGAATTTGTTGCGTTTTCCCCTGAGAGTCATTTTTTTGAAAAAACTTTGTTCAATTTCACTTTTACTCATGCAATTTGTCAATCATGATGATGTAATGATGTTTTGAGATGTAATTAAGATTTTTAAAGGTAAATATGATGTAGATACATGCTTGTAAAGGTCATAAATGGTCAAAATAATCAAATTTTCTATCTTAGGGAGAGTCTTGTTCACCTCCGTAGTCTTTAGGTTTTAGGTGAGAGGATCATGTGATTAGTTCCTTCACTCATGGATTCGAACCCTGAGAGAGGGGCAATGATATTTTGTCTATATGTATGCTTTTTCTAGTCATTTTACTAGTTGGACATCAAAGGTTTGAGACCATTGTAGCTTGTGCTTCAACTTTTATTTAGAAATTTAGAGGAACAATTGCAACTATTATCTAGGAATTCATGTATAGTGAGTTTTTGATGTTGTTTTTTCTCTGTTATAGTCTTTTATGAATGATATATATATTCTCTTTCCATGCCTTGCTTTCCTCATTGATCTTCCTAAAATTTTGATAAGCATAATTCTTTCGTGGCTCTGTTTGGTTTGGGAAAATCATCTCATGTTTATTTCCTTCAGTTTTAATGAATTCATGATGCATGCTCATTAAGATCCTCTCACCTCTTTCAAACCCTAAACTACATAAAAAAAAAACCCAGTCCATCACTAAAGCATTTCTACCTTGCTCCTTTATATATTTGCAGCTATAACCCTTTGATACATTTGACCAAGCTACCTGGTTTTTGTTGGCCCTCAATTTTGGTCAATTTTGCTTATAAAAAATCCACCTAATTTCCATCATATTCCACCTTATATCATCCATATATGCCTCATTTTGACCTTATTATGCATATTCAGGTAATTAAATTAAGTTTTTCAATTTTTAGAGATTTTTGTAAAAATTGTGTTTTAAGAGTATTTTTTGACTACACATAAAATTCCCGTAATAGCTTCATGGAAGTCATATGTGTAGGACACCTGGGCGCGAGATGAGCGTAGATTTGGAAAGCTTGGGAACCACAGATGGAAAAACACCTATTGGTTCGGTCAAACTGAGCTAAAACGGACTCGGTCAACGCTGGTCAAACTTGACCTGTTTTTCATAAATCCCTAGGAAAAAGGGCAGAGTTAGTATTTTTTTTATTTTTTTCCTGATTTTGTGAAACTGAATGGATGAGTTTGACCAAGGTGGATGAGATTATGATGGATAGGACTGTTAGAGACATTATAGCTCAAGTTTGTTTATTATTTTCTTATTTAAACCAAGCTTGTGAACCATTCAAGCATGCAGAATTTGTAATTTTCTATTTAGACTCTTGAAGACTTGGAGATAATTTGAAGAACCAGTTCCATTTTCTATTTACTGTTTATGTTGTGGATGATTGATTAGGCTTGTTGTAGTTGAGAAGTTCTTCAAGTGTGCAAGGCAAGTGTGGAGGCCCCCCACAGCAAGCTAAGTACACCTTTTGGTTAAATTAACATATTTTTCATAAACTAGTTTTGCTTCAGATTTATTCAGTCACTTAGATGTGTGAAGATTTCTTATGGTTTCTGGATGACTATTAGTTTAATTCTAATTTTATGCATATGAAGGGACAAACAAGAATTTAAGTTAAATTCCCTTTCTATCTAACCATGAACAACAACTAAAATTCATCCTCTTTTATTTGCTTGAGTTATTTCCTGATTTTCCAGTTTTAATGCAATGGTAACAATGATAGAATATAATTGTAAAGAAGGACAACCTGGACCTCCTAAGTTAGGAGCCTCTTCTCCTACTTTTTATACATCTTAAAATATTGTTAATCAGTTATTTGGTTTCTCTTCATGAAGGTAGTACTGTAGGGAAGGACAATCAGTATCTCCTAAATTAGGAGCCTCTCCCCTCACTTATTACATATTGAATCAGAAACTTCTTACTTAGATTTTATATTTGTAACATACATTTCCATAAATCTTAGAATTTAGAATATATTTATAATATGCATTTCTTTCAAATTCTACACTTTGTCTTCTAAAATTGACTACATCTAAAATCCATATATTTTGGACATGCCTCCAAGTCTACAAATCCGGATTGATAAGTAAAATATATGAGTTAGTTTACTCAGTAAATTGACCCAACTTTTTTTATGCCATTGCCGGGAAAGCATACTTCAATATAGACAATTAGGAAGATCGTTAATATATATATATATATGGTTATTCATGCTTAGACATATAAATTAGAAAGGTAGACCCCCAAAACAAAGCCCCAAAAAAAAACTAATAATTACAAAATCCATTTGCAAAACAAGATCTACAAGACATGATGTTAAAGAAGTCATTTAGAGGGATGGCACCACAAGGATCTTCTTAAATCCTTGTCCACAATTTAGAATGGTAACTAGGGATGAATCTTCATTTCAAAAGATAGAAGAGGAACAAATCATCCATGGAGAGGATCCACAAGAAGAGAACCTAGAAGATTCTTCTAGTTATCTTTGTAAAGAGATCAATGAGTTATGGATCACATGCAATGAAGTTCAAACAATAGAGCTAAAAATTGAAGAATATCTATCGTATGTATCACAAGATCCCTTGTGCATTCATGATTTTGAACAAGTTCCACAAGAAGAAGTTTGTGATATGATAATTAAGGAAAGCCAAACAAACAAAGATCATTTCAAAACTTGGTTTCAACTAGTTATTAGGCCACAAAACCACTCCATTTTTCAACATTATTTACCATCAAATCTTTGTGATCAAATAATTTTTCATGTCCAAGCATTCATTAAAACACAATTTTCAAACTTGGATGTGAGTTTACTTTTGATCTTGCTACGCAAATGGATGCATTAGAAACTCTCTTATAATTGAGAGAATGACTTATTTTTCTACAATAGAGTGGGATAGAATAGCGTAAATAAATAAATAGGTAGAATGAGTTCACAATAAGACTTTTGGTTTAAAATCTCATGAATAAATCTTCACATCATTGTTCAATACTCATTTGAAAGGATTTCATGACAAAATGCAGTAAGGACAATCCTATTTTAGGGAACCATATAGGACCATTTTTCAAAGCATGTTTTTAAACAAGGTATCTCTTGAAATTTAGTTTTTAAATCCATTTTTGAATTTTTCAATATGGATCACAAAAAAAAAAATATATGATCAAAATAAATACTAAGTCTCAAGTGAAATTTTTGAGGACAGAGTTAGTACAACATTGATTCTAGGGTTCTAATGGAAACATTTTTACATGATATTCATAGGGAAAATATCCCTTGGAATAGAGTTTCCAAATCAATTTGAATCACCTCAATCAGACATAATATGAAAAATCTATGCTCAAAATACTAACTGCTTGTCGAAAAATCTGCATGGTGACAATTTTAGGTCTTGAATGTTCATTGGAATATTTCACATATAAAAACATGTTATTTAAAAACATGTTTCTGAGGGAGATAGATATATAAGTATAGTTTATGACACAATTTGAATCATCTCATTTGAAGGCCAGGTGAAAAAGTTATTCCACATTTAGTGACTGCATGTCTTAAAATAAACATAGTAAAACTCTGCCTCCTAGGTCTGTTTATCAACAATTTTGTGATATCAAACCTAAGGATTTTAAAAATATGTTTCCACTATATATAAAAAAAATGAATCTGATTTAATTTCCAAGTTGAATCACATCGATCCAATCTTTAACGAAAATGTTACACTCCAAATTGTGATTGTTGGTCTAGTAAAAAATTCACAAGAAGCTCTATTAAACATGGTAATTCTCATCATTTTTAGCATATAATTTTAAAAACCTATTCATATTTGAGATAGAAATATTAATTAAATTTAACTTGGCTTTGGAATCACTCTAATTGGACATAAAACAAAGATTTTGTGAACAAAATACCGCTAGGAGGTCTAGGTTGGCCACCATTCCTCAAGAGGTAAACAAATGCATTTTCTTTGTATATCATCTTTGGACTTGTTTTCAAGAATTGATTATAATTATTTTTTGAAGAAGAGAGACTATACACCTCTCTTCCTCCATCATCTAATATTATTTGTAGGCAAATTCTATGTTTTTGCAGGTCATAAGAAGATTTAAGAGGGGAAATCTGGAATAGAGTTTCCAAATCAATTTGAATCACCTCAATCAGACATAATATGAAAAATCTATGCTCAAAATACTAACTGCTTGTCGAAAAATCTGCATGGTGACAATTTTAGGTCTTGAATGTTCATTGGAATATTTCACATATAAAAACATGTTATTTAAAAACATGTTTCTGAGGGAGATAGATATATAAGTATAGTTTATGACACAATTTGAATCATCTCATTTGAAGGCCAGGTGAAAAAGTTATTCCACATTTAGTGACTGCATGTCTTAAAATAAACATAGTAAAACTCTGCCTCCTAGGTCTGTTTATCAACAATTTTGTGATATCAAACCTAAGGATTTTAAAAATATGTTTCCACTATATATAAAAAAAATGAATCTGATTTAATTTCCAAGTTGAATCACATCGATCCAATCTTTAACGAAAATGTTACACTCCAAATTGTGATTGTTGGTCTAGTAAAAAATTCACAAGAAGCTCTATTAAACATGGTAATTCTCATCATTTTTAGCATATAATTTTAAAAACCTATTCATATTTGAGATAGAAATATTAATTAAATTTAACTTGGCTTTGGAATCACTCTAATTGGACATAAAACAAAGATTTTGTGAACAAAATACCGCTAGGAGGTCTAGGTTGGCCACCATTCCTCAAGAGGTAAACAAATGCATTTTCTTTGTATATCATCTTTGGACTTGTTTTCAAGAATTGATTATAATTATTTTTTGAAGAAGAGAGACTATACACCTCTCTTCCTCCATCATCTAATATTATTTGTAGGCAAATTCTATGTTTTTGCAGGTCATAAGAAGATTTAAGAGGGGAAATCCATGGACAAAGGATTTTTCAAAGTCAATTTAAAAAAAATTCATATTTCAGAATATGAATACAAACATTCAAGTCAAAGCAAAGTGGGATTCGCAGGATGTTGAGTCCATCTAATGAAACTCAAAACTTGTAAAGCTTGCTTTCAGTTGCTGACTAACAATACCATCAACCCTACAAGATGATCGAGATTGAGGCAAAAGACATGAAGCTAATAATCAGAAGAATAAGTCAAGTTTTGTACCATGTCAAGTCACATCAATTGCCAAAGAAGCCTTTCATAAGCCATATTGTTCATGATGTCATTCATCCACCATATTTTATGTTAAGTTTTGCAATCATGCATGTTGAAGTCCAAACTTATTCTCTATCTATCTATCTATCCATCTACTCTTAGATGATGAATTCAACCTATCTTACTTTCATAAACATTCCATACTTCCTGAATTCATTATACCCCACCCCTATCCAGGCAAAAAAAAAAAAAAAGATGTTTGGTTGTGAAAATCCAGGATACTGCCACAATGTAAACTCGAATTCATATCAGAAAACCAACTTGTGTTGGCTAGTATGAATTCTCTTTTATGTTTTTCAATTTCATTTTGCAAAAATCACCCTCTAGAATTCAAAGCCTTGAGGACAAGTCTCAAAATAAGCAAGGGGGAAGATTCATAATAAAACTATGCAAATAGTTTAATAACAAGCAGCTATATTGCAGAAGGGACCTGAGACATCATTCAAATATCATTGCACAAGGGCCTTGAGACATCATTCAAATATCATTGCACAAGGGACCCAAGACATCAATATTTATTAGAAGGGACCTAAATCAATATCAGATGCAAAAAGAACATGAAACATCATAATCCACATCAAGAGAATCTGAAAAACAGATACAAGCATCTACGTTCCATCAAAATCCATCTTGAAGTCAAAATAACTATCATCATTAAAAAAGAGTCAAGTGTTGACAAACTAGTAAAGGTCATCATCAACGAGCATTGCCATTGAGCTATTAAGTGGAAGGAAAGTATTATAAATGTAAAAAGTGTTTTTAAAACCTTTGATTTTGAAAAATTTTCTAGGATTGTTAAACTAATTTAACTTGGATATGCAATACTCATTTCATGAATTCATCATCCTATCACCCTACATCTTATTACATTATCTTACCCTCATCATAATCCTATTACATTCATTATCCTACATCCTACATTACAAATTGATTTCATCATTTCCCTACATGAACCTCATATAGTCCTACATTTATCCTCCTACATAAGCATTTTTGACCAAAAATTGTGGCTCAAAATTTTGCCTCATAAGGAATTGCCTTGCTTGCTTACAAAACCAAAAAGGAGTTAGTGTCATTATAAGATAAATTTGTTTTTTAAATGACCTATGAATATGGTCATTTAAAAAACAAATTAGTGATAAGCACATAAAAATGACAAACAAAGGAATCGAAAGGCAAACATATGAAATGCAACATGCAATATGCAAACATGCAAAAGGAATGAAAAGACAAACACATGATTGCAAATACATGCAATAGTAGGCATACAAAGAAATGAATGAAGCCATGATGAATAATGTACATAACAGAGAGTGGGTAATACAAATATTATGGTGACAAGACAAGCATATAAACCCGTGGAAGGAAGAATGTACATGAAACGAAGAACACAGTCAAACTGTGACACATAGGCAACCACAAGTACATAAGTCAGAGTATGAGTTGGGAGCACAAGATAAATGGTCAAAACACTTTCAAACAAACAAACCAAGCTCTACGTAATGCTCTCTTCCACCATCACAACAAAAACCAAGCTCAAAATATGAGAGCAACACTGTGCACTCACACAACGTAAGTAGAACCCTCGTGGAAGGATAAAATATGTAGGAGAAATGCAAAAATTGAAGAGAGGTATTTGTAAGTCAGAAAAGCCCTAAGTTGAGAAGAAATTTCATAAGAACTAGGTGAGGAAATTGAGAATTCTGCGTGGAGAAATAAGGAGAGACACATTGGTTTTAACGAAGAGATTGAGGCCGAGATTTCCTCTACGCCAAGTTGACCATTTTCCCAACAAAATCCAAACATTCCGCAAAGTGAAAGGTAAGACTTAATCCCAGATTTCCATCAGCAGTTAAACAAATCCAAAGGATAGTTAAACTCAAGATTTTGGTCAAGATGTGTCATCATATGAGGAAATAAGACTTCAATTACAGAATTGTAAAACTCTACCACCATTAAACATTCCTTGGCACCTATGTCATTTATGAATCTTCGTAAATGTTGAGAGGAGTTTTAATTAAAATGGTATTGTTTAACACAAGAAAACAAGCCATTACTCAGAAACCTCTACAAGTTTTCTTCCAGTTAATCAAAGATCAAGTATTCTAGCTTGATTTTCTTCATGGTAATGTTGGAACAGGGTCTCCTACAAAGCTGCGAATCTGGTCCATTTTGTACATTTTTTATTATATTTAGTCTAACATAGGGCTTTTGGGGTGGGTCAAAGCCCCTAAAGCATTGTAAATGGGTCAAGGGTAGACCAAGAGTCCGCAAACCATGGTTTGTGGACCATTGGATGTGTAGGCTAAAGTAGTATAAATAGTTGAACCTTTTTGAGTTGTAAGGCATGAATGAATTGGAATTGATGCTATGTGCAAACTGTTAGATCTGTAGGGTTGGTTGGGTAAGGAATCCTACTGGTTGTGTGCGTGGAGATCCTCTGTCCTGCTGTGTGCGGACCCTGCTGCTGTGTGCGCAGGTTGAGTTTTGGGTATTGTAAGTAGATCTGAAGGATTAATGAATGCGAAAGGCTATTGGAATATATGAATCTGTTGGAAATTGTTGTTGACATGAACCTGTGATATATGCTTATGCTGTATATGCTTCCGAGTTATTGAATTAATATGCGAAAGTCATTGTGTTATTTGTTTATGCTGCGATCTGGATCTGTTTATGTTATACTTTATGCCAGAATACCTGTGATAACTGTGTTAATATTCTATAAGTCTATGATATGCTAGTTACTGTGATTATAATTGGTACTGCACATGTGGATGCGAAGGATATCAGTATATTAGGGCTCTGTGATATAAGATCTAGTAATTATAAGGTTGAACGCAGCTTTGCCTGACTTACCTACCCTCTCCTAGGCTGCAGAAACCTGGTTCCAGCACCCTCCCATACTGCTTCGGGTGAGACTTTGGCTTGGGCAAGCAGATCACTGCCGAAAGGGCCAATAGTATAGGGTTTGTTGGCAAACCTTAACCTCCGAACCAACAAATGGTTCCGTTTCCGAGACCGAGAGCATTTTGAGAGAGGGATCGGGTAATGCCAAGGCCATATTGGAAACCTGAAAGAAAAGAAATTGATGAATGGTTTGAAGATCAAGTTCAGGAATTCGCAGTAAAAGAAAACTGCAGTAAGAGGTTGACCACCAAAGAGTGGAAGAATAAGTATATTTTCATGGAGATCTACGAAATCTTCTTTGTAGCAATTGCGATCGAGCTCCAGGAGTGGCTCGCAAGGTTGGTTGAATTTCAGAAGTGTTGGAAAGACGAACGAGTCACAATGGACCCCAAAATTAATCTAGTAGTTAGATAAGGCTGATAACACCATCACTCGCATAGTGGATCACTGGGTGGACAATGTGCTAGGAGGGTTTGTGACAGAATTTGCTATCGATCAGTTTGTCTCCTACTCTGAAACAGAGCAAATATTCTTCAAGGGTTTCCGGGGTAAGTTTCTGAATACCTTACCATTTCTGATTAAGATATTACTGTGTGAAAAGAGTATTATGTGTAGCCACACCGAATGAATGACCTCTAATCTAGATGGGAGTATGATGCGAAGTGGCAAGTGCTATCGGACCAACCAAGAAGGAGATAGATCTGTCTACAGTCCGGTAAGAGAAGCAGCTGCGTAGAGTCCTCCAGCCACACCACTTTCAAACCAGCATAGGGGTAAGAACTCACCTACACCTCCGCCACCACCGGAAGATGACATGGATGCGCACATGAAGTTGCCTACCTTTAAGGGTGTGGGAGATGAAGACATGGATCAGTTTTGGTTTGTCGCAGGATCGGTATGGACTACGCAGAACGTAGCTAGTGATGCGGTGAAGAGGGCACATCTGTCCCTTGCCTTTGAAGGAAGAGCTTTGGATTGGTACATGGGATACATCGGCCAACATGCAAATACAACCATTGAAGAGATTAAGAATGCCCTGAAACAACAATTCAAGAAGCCTAAGTCCTACTCTCAAATAGTGGTTGATCTAAAGGACTTTAATCAAGGGCCTTCTAAGTTTGTGTGGGAGGCCGATCAATCACTAAAGAAGGTGGTCAGTGAAGGAGGATTTCAGTACGATGACAGAAAGCACACAGAATGGTTCATTGTTATGCTGCTACCTCACCTGCGCGTACCTATGGGTCACCAAACTTTTGAATCGTAGGAAAAAGCCTTGGAGGTCGCTATGAAGTTAGAAGCTGCGCCCAGAGATGATACCCAGCTAGGCGTCCAACATATCCAAGGACAACTTGAGGCGATGCACATGGAGATCTAGAATCTGTGAAAGGAGCAAGGATCAGGGGCTAGCCCTGAAAGATGGTGCATACGATGCAGGGCGAATGGTCACACCAAGGATAACTGCCCTTTGTTAGCAGACTATATGCAGGCCAGCGGACCTAGCCCATTGTGCCCTAGGGAAATTGCAAGATCAAGTGGGCTGGTGCTATGGTGCGATGATTGTCGTGTTGTGGGGCTGCACGACACAAACCACTGCCCCCGCCTTGATGCGTATATCCCTGAAGTTAAGCAGCAATGATGCAGGTTCTGCAGGTCGGTAGGACATGATGAATAGAACTGCCAGACATATGATTTGATGATCGATCGAGGGAATCTCTATAGGTTATAGTCGGATCCATCCTCGCCAAGGTCCCTCTCAATCATAGGTGGCTCCCCAGCCAAGGGCAGGGGAGGCGGAAGAGGTGGAAGCACAGGTCGGGGATGAGGGAAACTAATTTGTTATAATTGTGGAGAAGTAGGACACTTTTCCAGGGACTGTCTGAACCCTACGAGGCAGTCCTGCCGGTATTGCAGACAACTAGACCATGCGATTGAAGACTGTCCAATCTTGACAACAAAGACGCAGGAGAAGCAACCGACACCTAAGCAGAATGTGTAGAGGGTTAAGGCTGAACTGCGAGACAAGGATCCAAGCATGAATGTCGTATCACGTAGTGGGATGGCCACCAGGGGGCCTGGGGAGAAGACTGCGACCAAACCTCTGATCCGACAAGCAGTTATCAAGCAAGAAGGTTTGGATCTAAAAAAGGAAAAAGAAACATTTGTCACAACTCGCAAAGACTTTGCTGAGGCAGAGGCATCTACTTCGCAGCTGCTGGGAAACCTGAAGACAAATGAGGAGGTCAAACCCTTTTTACAATCTTGCATGAAGCTGTTGCACAACCCAAAGGTTGTGGAATATCTTCAGGCATTAATAGATAGCTGCACAACTCGACCTAGCCTACCTCCGGAAATCAAGGACGTGCACAAACTATACAGATATAAGAAACGCACTAGTAGGGAGATGCTGTTGACTGTGCAGATCGGTGATTACGAGATGGATCAGGTTATTTTGGACCTAGGATCAGATGCGAATGTATTACCTAAACATACTTGGCAATGAATGGGGGAACCTAAGCTGGAATGGTCCACTATCCAGTTGCGTATGGCCAATCAGTAGAATATCATACCCTTGGGGAGACTGTCAAAGATCGTGGCAGATATCGCAGGGGTCAAGGTCTGGGCTGATTTTGAAGTAATTCAGATTATAGAAGATGTAGACCCCTACCCTGCGCTCCTAGGCTTAGATTGGGCCATCGATATAGGAGGCATCATTAACCTGAAGACGCGAAGCATGGTATTTGAAAATAACGGTACAAGGGTGATAGTACCATTAGATCCTGCGGAAGGCGAATGGTATACAGAGATGGTGCGCGATGAAGAGGAGGTAGATCACATTTATAAGTTGACTGCACAGGATGAAGATTGGATCAACCGTACGGTGGATGGTGTACTCTGCTGGGAAAAGGACAATGACTGCTTCTCCAACTCCAACGGAGAGATGGAGAACTGGAAAAATCAATTACATGATGTCTTTGCGCTGCGATGCCTTTGGGTCACAAAGGACTTTCGCTGCATTTCCTCAGAGGTAAGAGACCTACCCTACTTTGATGGTTCTGGTAATATTAAGGACTTTTTGCGAGAATTTGAAGCTGAGGTTCCAAGAGGACGAAGGCTAGGAGCCCTCAACCTTGCCATGCGTAAGACACCTGCGCGGTGGTGGGACACACATAAGGAGGCATTCCAGGACTTGGAAGAGTGCCAAGATATGATGATCCTACGATTTGAACCGCTCGATCACTTGCGTGTCCAAACATACCTCGGTCCCGAAGACCCGCGTGAATATCTGTTCGCTTGGATGGAGGAGTGGTGCGATAGGACTACAGAAGAGTGGGTTCATCTGTTTATTCATGCCTTGGGACCACTTCCCACCGCATGGTATTTAGATGCGGAGCTACATCAGCGCACCAACCACTGGGAGACATTAAAGGATGAATTCCTGGGGAAATTTGGGTTAGTAGGGGGAACGTAGGCGCTCAACACAGCTTTGCAGAACATTGATACGATGGTATGGGGTGAATCGGCCCCGTATGTCGCACCTAAGGTATCGACATGGGAAACACAGATACCAGACATGGAGGATGACCACAACCTAACCTTACAAGAGTGTCGAGATGACCCACGAGCTATCTCTGTCTTAGAACTAAAGGAGATGCGCACAGTTACCGGACCACTCAAGCTGCAAACTGGTAGCATTAGGTCGCACCCTACGTTGGCTAAGGTTGGGGATGCAGATACAGTAGGCGAAGTTGTCATGGCTCCTACAACAAGGAAACAAATATGGTCAATCCTCGACCACGCGGGTTATTATAGGAAGTTCATTCAAAAATATGTACTAATCATAGCACCTCTGCAGAACTTGCTTATGAAGGATGCCCGGTTCTGTTGGAATGACGCACGTCAGGCGAACATGTCTCTGGTTCTGAAGTACCTAGGGAACAAGCCTGTGCTGGGGGAGAATGCGTAGGAGGTGGGGGTGGTTAATCCAAGTGTAGCAGGTATGCTGAGCACACAAGAGGTGTGAAAACTAGCCGTTGGAATAGTAAAATATGGTAAAAAGTAGAAATTACCATTGGAAGGAGCGGAGGACTAGCAATTAATGTGGCGCTTTCCATAATTTTTTTACCATTTAACCGATGGTAAGTTTCACATGAGACTCGCCCAATCGTTGGTTAGCCCTTATGGCTATAAAACGGGTCGAACAGTGCAGACAAGGGTTACGTATCAATTGTATAACTTGTACTTGGTATGTCTTACCGTGACGATTTGGTGCTGCAAGTCGCTATGTGTTTATAGTATCTCCTTCATGTCCGAGCAACCTACCCCCTCAGATAATAGAAACCTAGTGTTTGTTTTTCATGCCAGGATGACGACTACGAACCCCATTGAGCCTTCTGAACCAGTGACTTTGGGGAACCAAGAAACTGAAGAAGTTGTGGAAATTGAATCCGAAGATGAAGAGGTTCTCTCCACACCAGTCACAAGGAAGGGAAAGGAAAAAGCACAGAGCTCAGGAAAGCCCCCCAAACATGTGAAATGGGCAGGAGGGAAGTCCAGGACTTCCCTGAGAAATGTCAAATCCCCGCGGGCAATGCCCCGGGCTCAGGCTGTGCAAGAGAAGGCCTAGCCCGTCGAACCGATCAGCTGGTTACCTCCCTTTTTCCGACCATGAAGAACTTCGATGCACACACCAAAGAACCTTGATGGTCTGATTTCCTATCTGCAAACACCATTGACCTCGGGAGAGGTCCCCCTCCTTAGTGACCCTTGTGGAAGGCTCCATGAAGTCAAATTTAACGATCACAACTTGGCGAATTTTGAAGCCTTTCCTAAACTTGCCCCCGAATTGTACTTTGACACGATCTATGCGAATGATGGGGTCATAGTTTTTCCCCAACGCTGGGTACATGGGTTGGATGGATCTGGGCTCCTAAACCTGCCGCGGATGCCCCATTTTGGCCATTACAACGTTACGGATCGGCTGCCCCAACAGTTGCTCGCTGTGATTCATGATGGCTGCCTATGGATTTGCGATAGAATCCCCATTGACACTGCGCTGGTTCAAAGAATTACTGGCCTTCCCATGAAAGGACCACATCCTCTGGAACACGTTGGAAATAAATAGGAAGGAGAAACTGCTGAATATGTGCATCAGACATACCATGTGGAAAGAAATACGTGGGGCTTCGTCATCAAGTCTATCAGTGACCCTGATACGCAGCTGGGTACCATGCTATTATCCTGCAAACTAATGAGGAAATGCCAGGTCGCAACTGCCCCTGCTTATGTCATTCAGTTAGCAGGCCAATGTGTGAAGGGGGTCTCCCTCAATTGGGCCCAATATTTTTGCGATGAGTTTTTGACCAACGTCCGCGAATCTCTGGAGTAGGGAGAGACCTTTTGCTATTCCTGGTTACTGTTCCTTATAGCACTGGTCGCCTGGGAAGCCCCTGCGGAGTCGGTCCTCCCCGAGCTCACTCCAGAAATGTGCGAAGGGGCTTGGTATGCCCATCTATGGGACTCCAAGGATGTGCAATTCATAGAGGATAACCAAGTCTTCTAGGTCCTCTTTCAGAGCAGCTTGGCAGCTGCCATCAACTCTTGACCCCGACTATCCCCAACAGTATACGAATGATACAGGGGTATTGCGGCATTCCAAGTTACCATGCACAAAATTCAAATCAGAGCCCACAAAGATAAAACCTGGACCCTGCTTCCTTATCTGGTAGCCGTCGAAGAGATTGACAGAGTAATTGCGCTCTGGCCTCCTGTCTGGAAGATCAGCTTCAAAACTGGCACGAGGGGCACCGAGGGAACTAGCACGACGCAGGTGCCCCCACTTGGCATCATCAAGGATACTAGAGGCCCAAGCAAGAGTACAACGAAGGACTTGGGCGCAGTAGAAAAGAAGGATACATAGCCAAAGACGACCACCGGGAAGGATGCCAAGGCCAAGACCTAGGTCGACTCACAGCCAGACCTGGGCACGGGAGGATTGAACATCGGAGGTACCACCCCCCTCCTGGGTACGAAACAAATGAGCGAGCCTGTCAAAGGGTCCCGAAAGAACCAACGCTTGCAGCGGGCAGAACGCGATGAGACCGTCATCCTAACTGACGGAGACCTCGAACAGATTGCAGACACAGTCACTCTGGCCGTAGAGGACAAATGGGCTGCCTTGGAGGAACAACATAAAGTTGCGATTGAAACCATCCAGGCAGAGCTCCGCACTTTGCAGACCAGCGTAATTCAGGTATGTACTCCATTATCAACCAGAAATGTAGCGCTAGCCACAGAGGAAATTCGTCTCTGCTCCTTACCTAGCGCCACCCTTTTGATCAACTCACCTGACCTCGGAATGCAATTCTCCGCCAGTACAAAAGCGCAGTTGAATCTAGCCAAGCTATCCCATGAGGAATTGCAGGGCCTCAACACTATTGTGTTTCAGGAGATCCACCATCGGGACCAAAAAGTGCACCAACAACTCAGTACGGCCAAGCAGACCATTACAGCACAGAGCGTCGAAGTATCTCTCGCTACGCACAACAAGCAGAGCTCGAAAGTTTCATTCACCAGCTCTGCGCAGAAGTTCCAATAGAGATCCTGGCTACCACTACGCCCCAAGCAAAGGTTGAAGGGTTGGTCGCCGCATTGAAGGCATCGCGAACGGAGGTTGTAGAGGTCAAGTCACAGATGGAGCAACATATTTTCGATTTGTAGGCTAAATTGCAGCCTGAAACACCTCTGGAGGTGCGGGCCCAGCGATCTGCGCTGGTCACCGCAGCTATGAATGTCATCACAGGGCAGATCGTGCAAGGTGCTCAGCTACTGGAAATTGCCATGCAACTATGGACCAAGTTTCAACGCGATCCGCTCCTGCGTGAGATAACCTAGGCCCTGCGGTAGAAAGAGGAGATGTTTGAAACATTGGAAGCCACCCCGCCCACGTTGGTTCCAGATCAACGCTTGGCACGACTGCGAACTAGCCAAGACCTCCAAGCTGAGATAGAAGAGCTTCGACAGAAGAAGAAGGCCCTCAATGACTGCCTGAAGCTGTGGGATGATGAAGCCCTTAAGCTATCACAGGATGCTGATGTGGCCGTGAAGCAGCTCAACCAGACCCTGGAAAGTGTCACCGCTGCGACAGAAGGCCCAGTTTCACAGAAATTGGTCGACATCACCAAGAATGCTACTGTTCAAAGTGAAGCCATGCTGCCCCCATTGGCTGAAGCGATCAAACTATTGCAGGTAGACCAAGAGTTCGCGTAGGCTAAATTAGTATAAATAGTTGAACCTTTTTGAGTCGTAAGGCAGGAATGAATTGGAATTGATGCTACGTGCAGACTGTTAGATTTGTAGGGTTGGTTGGGTAAGGACTCCTGCTGGCTGTGTACGTGGAGATCCTCTGTCTTGCTGTGTGCAGACCCTGTTGCTGTGTGCGTAGGTTGGGTTTTGGGTATTGTAAGTAGATCTGAAGGATTAATGACTACGGAAGGCTATTGGAATATCTGAATCTGTTGGAAATTGTTGTTGATGTGAACTTGTGTTATATGCTTATGCTGTATATGCTTTCGAGTTATTGAATTAAGCTGCAAAAATCATTGTGTTATTTGTTTATGCTGCGATCTGGATCTGTTTCTGTTATACTTTATGCCAGAATACCTTTGATAACTGCATTAATGTTCTATAAGTCTATGATCTGCTAGTTACTGTGATTATAATTGGTGCTGCGCACGTGGATGCAAAGGATATCAAATTTACTTCATATCCACTGTGTGCAATTTCTAAAGCAGAGAAGGAATTTCATTGAACAAATTTTGCAAACAAAGATTGAGGCACGATTTTGAAGAGCCATAAAACATTGTCGAGATGTTTTCATGGTATTTTACACATTGATATTTTTTTTTTTTTTTAATCAGTTTTATAAATAGAGGACTCCTTTTGGTATCATTTACAGCTTAAGAAAGGAAATTTAAGAAGTTTCAAGCAGGGGAATAATCTCATTTTTTCAAACAGCTTCAAAAGTCGGGTAAGTCTATTTACCATGATAATTATCCTAAAATTGCATGAATAAAAAGATCAAGGGTATCTATATATTCTTGTTTATTCATGATGAGGATTTTAACTGTACAAGGATATATTAATTGGTTTACAGAGCACAAACAAATGGGAACAAAAATTGAGCGAAAAGAATTCAAGTTAGAGAATTGGGGGAAGGAAACCATAGAAAGATTATATCAAGCAGGATTGATAGGTTTCTTCATAAATTTAATGGACATAATGACAAAATAACATAGGAATTTATAAATCAATATGAACATGGGAAAACAAGAGTGGGTGAGCTCTCCATACCACTAAACCTAGAATTTCTCTCCTAAGCACTATATCTTCCCTTGACAGGAGAGGAATATCACAAAGGTTTAC
Organism: Pinus albicaulis; assembly: GCA_034641835.2. Classification (NCBI taxonomy): domain Eukaryota; kingdom Viridiplantae; phylum Streptophyta; class Pinopsida; order Pinales; family Pinaceae; genus Pinus; species Pinus albicaulis. Next base: position 149,565 of record JAXQQM020079919.1, on the reverse strand, counting down.
ACTTCAAAGAGAAAGGATGGACATTCTTCCTTGAAAAACAGAGAAAGGGATCCTTTGATAGGGAAAAAGGAATTCCAAGGGACTGTTTAAGTGAACCATGGTCTGAATTAATGTTGATTATCCAAAGATATTTTACCTTTGACAATCGGTATAGTGTGGTCTATCTTTATCACATTAGGTTGCTTAAACACATGGAGGGAGAGTCCAAGATCAATCTACCGTATTTCTTTTCAAGAATATTGACCAAAATTATAGAGTGTTAAAAACAAAAATAAAGCAAAGAAAGAAACCATTTATCATCAAGGGCTCATTAAAATACTTTTGGAACATCAGGTGAGAAACAAGGGATTGGTTTGGAAAGAATTTTTGGTTCAGAATCATCTTGAGGAGAAAACAACAGAAGAAAAATTTGAACAAATGCATGTGAAAAGGAGCATTATGAATTCTCCTATGTATCCTAGGACTAGATCAAAGAAGAAACAAGATAGTGTCATGGTTGAAAAAGGAAGATCCTTCCTATTTGTTCTTAGGAAGCCTAGGAGGAAAATACAAGAAGAGCCAAGTGAGAAAGAAAAAGACCCATAGAAATTGTTGAACCTCCAACAACATAAAAACAAATTAATGAGATATTTCAAAGGATGGAGGGAGATGTCCAAGAAGAACCTTTTGAGAGGGACTCCTACTTTGAGAATGCTTGGGTAGGAGCTACCTCGTCACATTCATTTGCTATGGAGACTGTAGGAGAAGAAAGAGAGCCGCATAAAGAAGAACACCTTAATAAGATAGAAGAGCTGACAAGAGAGTTGGAGGTTAACAATATCTTGGAAATACATTTGAAGAAAGAGAATAAGATGCACAAAAAAAACAATAAAAATCTAATCAAAGAAAACGAGAAATTGACCAAGAAACTTGGTAAGCTGAAACAAAGAACACCCTTATCTCTAAACAAGCTTATAAATCAATGAGAAGAAAACATGGCAATACAAATATGAGAGACAAAAGGTAAAGGCTACCATCTACAAGGAAGGAAAGTATGAAGGTATTGATTGAATTATTTAGGTTGCAAAACAAGAGACTGCAAGATTAGGGATAGTGGGCACATCATCACTCAGAAGATCAAAGAGGAGAAAGCAAGCATGAGGATGTGCTTGAAGATCAGCAAGGGGGACATGTTGGCCCTCAATTTTGGTCAATTTTGCTTATAAAAAATCCACCTAATTTCCATCATATTCCACCTTATATCAGCCATATATGCCTCATTTTGACCTTATTATGCATATTCAGGTAATTAAATTAAGTTTTTCAATTTTTATAGATTTTTGTAAAAAATGGGTTTTAAGAGTATTTTTGGACTGCACTGAAAATCCCCGTAATAGCTTCTTGGAAGTCATATGTGAAGGACACTTGGGCATGAGTTGAGCATAGATTTGGAAAGCTTGGGAACCATGGATGGAAAAACACCTATCGGTTCAGTCAAAATGAGCTAAAACAAGCCCGATCAACGCTGGTCAAACTTGCCCTGTTTTTCAGAAATCCCTAGGAAAAAGGGCAGAATTAGTATTTTTTGGGATTTTCCTGATTTTGTGAAAATGAATGGATGAGTTCGACCTAGATGTCTGGGATTAGGATGGATAGGACTATTAAAGACATTATAGCTCAAGTTTGTTTATTATTTTCTTATTTAAATCAAGCTTATGAACCATTCAAGCATGCAAAATTTGTATAATTTTGTATTGAGACTCTTGAAGACTTGGAGATAGTTTGAAGAACCAGTTCCATTTTATATTTTTTTTTTATGCTATGGATGATTGATTAATTTTGTTGTAGCTGAGAAGTTGTTCAAGTGTGCAAGGCAAGGGTGGAGGGACCCCACACCAAGCTAAGTACACTTTTTGGTTAAATTAACATAATTTTCATAAACTAGTTTTGTTTCAGATTTATTCAGTCATTTAGATGTGTGAAGATTTATTATAGTTGTTGGATGATTACTAGTTTAATTTTAATTTTCATATGAAGAAACAAGCAAGAATTTAAGTTAAATTATCCTTCTATCTAATCATGAACAACAACTAAAATTCATCCTCTTTTCTTTGCTTGAATTATTTCCTAATTTTTCCAGTTTTAATGAAATGGTAACAATGATGGAATATAATTGTAAATAAGGACAACCCGGACATCCTAAGTTTGGATCCTCTTCTCCTACTTTTTGTAAATCTTAAACTATTGTTAATTAGTTATTTAGTTTCTCTTCGTGAAAGTAGTACTATGGGGAAGGACAATTGGGATCTCCTAAGTTAGGAGCCTCTTCCCTCACTTATTACATATTGAATAAGAAACTTCTTAGTTAGATTTTATATTTGTAATATGCATTTCCATAAATCTTAGAATTTAGAATATATTTTTAATATGCATTTATTTCAACTTCTATACTTTGTCTTCTAAAATTGACTACATCTGAAATCCATATATTTTGGACATGCTTGCAAGCTTATAAACCCGGATTGATAAGTAAAATATATGTGTTGTTTACTTAGTAAATTTACCCAACAGTTTTCATCCCTGATCCAACAGTAAAACCATCAATTTTTTAAAGCCCTAGAGCTGATCTAACTAGCCTAAAATCTATTCTTCATCCAGTCAAACCCTTTGGCTATGATCTCATAGAGAGAGCCCTCTCTAGTTTGGTAGGGCTAGCTACCAAACTGAAGGCTTGGTTTGAGGTTACCTCCATCGACATCCTTTCATCAGACTTGGGACATTGTGGAGGCTAACATTTATGACGTCATTACCGGGGAAATGAAGTGACAGATCTTCCCTGGGCGTACCATACTTCCTGATTGAATTCTAGGCCTATGGGTGACAGGATCTAGATTTCACGAAGGTTGATTCAAGTTATTGAGAGCTAAAGTGAAGAAGAAAAAATACATTGGCTCTGAAAAGACACACATGATCGAATCCTGATCCACATCCAGCTTCTCCCATTGAAGATCCGGAGAAACTCATCAGAAAACAGAGACCTCAACATTTTGAGATTCAATCAAGTTCATCTAATTTGGTAAGGTCAACATCCTTACCTACTGAGTTGTTTTCCATAGAAGATATTCCTTTCGATATGAAATTTGAATTATCTTTGTTTAGATCAAAATCAGAAACATCCTTGTCTGAAATCGTGTTTTATCCCTTAAGGTTGTCTGAATTCACATCATTATCTAAAGTAGTATTTGATTCTCTAAATCTTGAAGATAGTATATTGTCCATAGAATCCAATTAAGAGTCAGATTTTGATAGGAAGGTTTGGAGTTAGTTCGATAAAATTCATCAATTAGCCAACTATCTCTAATATACCTCCGAGAAGGCCTTCATACAGTATCAACACGAGCTCTTGTTTGTTGATCCTCTTTCAACCTCATTCAACCATACTGTTGCTTCTACACCATCTATTTCCTTTCCTACACAAACACCTTCATTACCAACACTTCTTATTGTACCTACAAATCTACCTCCTAGAACAACCATGGCTAGATTTTCTCCATTGGTTCTGCTGGGCCAGCTTACTGACTTACCGCAGAATTATGGACAAAGTCTTCCTCTCTTTGATGGAACCAATGATGTTACATCAAAGCAACACATTGATAAGATTACTGATTTCATTGATTTAGAAGAAGTAGACAACGATGATGCCAAGATGAGAATCCTTGCTTAGAGTTTCTTATGGGAAGTAAAGAAATGGTTCATAGCTTTGGTAGCTCATTCAATGGAGAATTCACAACAGTTGACGGATATTTTCCTCACCAAGTGGGAGGAAAAGAAAAATCCACTCCAGATTTTGGCCGAGTATAATTCAATGAAGAGACAACCTAATGAGTCGATCAAAGACTATACCACTCGCTTCAACAAGGTATACAACTCCATTCCCATTAATGTCAAACCTCCACTGGATTTGGCCTTGTTTCACTATTGAGATGCCTTTGAACCAGACATGACATATCAACTTAGAGAAAGGAACCCTACTTCATTGGAGGAGATGCAGAAAAATGCATTCAGTGTCGAAGCTAATCTTCTGATTAAGAAGTCAAAGAGTAAAGTGGAGAAGAGAATCACAATAAAAGAAGAGCCATCAAGTTCATCTGAAGCAAAGCTGGACAGTTTGATAAGAACTATAGAGAACATGGTAGATAGAATTTCAATTTCAGAAAGACAACAGGATAATCAACCTTGGAATCCTAACTTCTGAGGACAACAACAATAGCCACAGTTTTAGATAAAGCAGAGAGAACAGAGAGCTCCAGATCAACAAGCTTAACAACAAATCCGGACTCCATTACAGCAAAACTATGTTCAAGTGCCGAAAGAAGATGATGATATTGTTGAAGAGAATATTCTCTTTTCAAAAGATCAGGGACCTATTTATCTTATAGAGGATGATGAGTATATCGAAGAAACTTATGTGCGAGATGATCATGAACTTGTCCTTGCAAATGATGGTGGGTTGGCAGTCCAATCCGATGACTATCAAAGGGGGTATCTAAATGCTTTTAGTGCACAATATAGACTATAAATATCGAGAAATAGAGATGTTCCTATCACTCCAACTCAAAAGAGGACAACTCAGCAAATATATACTCAGCCCAAATAAACTTCTCAAGCTAGTTAAAACAAGGAGAAGGAGCCTGTTTCCATAAATCGGAGCAAGAACATTGAGGCATCTACAAGTACATCAAAGAAGGATAAATAAGTGCAAAGGAATGAAAGTCCAACAAAAGAGCAACCTAAAAATCGGGATAACATCGTGAAAGAGGTAGAAAAATAATCCAACTTGTTTAGCTTAGAGAGTGAAATTTCTAAGTTAAAGGTGTCCATTCCTCTCACTGAACTTGTTAAAAATGATAGATATAAATCTCATATTGCTAAGATGTTGAAATTAGACCACATGTCAGACATGGTAAATGTTAGTGATGACCATCCCGAACTTCTTTTTGGCCCAGCCGTAGATGGAAACCTTGAAGATAGTGAAGTCCCTCCCTTTTATCTTAGTTTGAGAGTCCATGATTATATTCTCCGTAATGCCATGCTGGATTATCAAAGACTTAGTTGTTTCTTTGGATCAAATTCTCGCTAAAAAATGTGTTGATGGATGTTGTAGTTGCTCACATACCTCCAAGGTATGGCATGCTACTTTCACGGTCTTGGGCAGCCAAATTGAGAGGTACTTTACAACTTGATTTTACATATGCAACAATTCTGGTATTTGGCCAGCTTGTGAAGTTATACCAAGAGGTGAAAATGAAGTACATGATGACTAGTAAGGATAAGCCTAAGAATCACCCGATTCACTCTATACATACTGATTTAGAATCATTTATATTGTATAATGATAGTGGTACTGATAATTTAGATATTCGTCTTGTAGAAGGTGAAGAAATTTAAGAGTTAATAAATAATGTACAAGTGGTCTTGAAAGAGGAAAATGGAAATCAGAATTCAGAAAACTTACAGAAAAACACTTCAAAGCAAAAGACAAAAGATTCACAGCAGGGATCAGTTGAATTAGAGAAATCTAAAGATCAGATTGAGACAGCTGATAAAAAAGAAGAAGTTCACAGCCCGCATAATTTCAGTTTCCCGATGATGAGGAAGGTCTTTGGACGATGGATTTTGATGGTGCTTTGGGGAAAGATGGAGTTGGCATCGGAATCTGGATCCATAGTCCTATACATCAGTAAGAAAAAATCCCAAGGAATGTAAGATTATGTTCCTACAAGCTAGCCTTTGATTTCTCTAACAATGAAGCAAAATATGAGGCCTTGATCACTGGTCTCCGAATTTTGAAAATGTTAGGCGCGAAAAGAATCACAGTATATGGTGACTCCATGTTGGTAATAAAGCAGGTAAACGGGGAGTACCGGGCTAAACATCCTAGGTTGAGAGCTTATCATAATGCTATTCTTGATGTTTTGAAAACTTTTCCAGAATATAATTTGTCTTTCATTCCTAGAAGCCAAAATTTCATGGTCGATTTACTTGCCACAATGACTAGTAATTTTAAGATTCCAATTCATTCCATTAAGAAGTTTAAAATTCATGTGAAGCATCGCCCAACTGTCCTTGACAATCTCAAATATTGGCAAGTATTTTAGGATGAATAACAGATTAATAATTTTCTGCATATGGAAGAGGAGTTTGCTAATTCCCACATGGATGAAGTGTACAGTGAAGATGATCAAGTAATTGAGGCTGCTAAAGTTGAAGTGCTGCATTTGAAGGACAACAACATTCCACGAGGTTTAGTGCCTTTGGAGGAGTTGTTTGATCATGATGATGTGGCCAAAAATCCCATGATGGTCCCCACAGAAACAAGTGTTGAAGATGTGAACATTGGTACAACTAAGAAACCCAAGATGGTCAAGCTATTAAGATCCTTGTCCCCCGAGTTGAAAGGTAAATACACATCTCTCTTGAAAGAATATTTCTGATGTGTTTGCTTGGGAATATTCAGATCTTAAGGTGTACGACAAAGATATCATCCAACACACCATCCCAATCAAGCCGGATCAAAAGACTTTCTGCTAAAAGTTGAGGAGAATCAATCCCAAGTTGTTTCCTGTTATCATTCCATACTTTTAACATTGACAAGAGTAATGACAACATAAAAACCACTTTGGAGCCTAGGATCTAGCCCTCCTAGACTCAGAGAGTGATCTCTCTATAAGATTTAGCTTTGTTTTTGTGATTTATGATATTAGGCTAGTTATATTGATTGTGAAGGTTGATTTTGGTTGGATTAAGGGATGTGTTTAAAATATTTCCATTGGGCTATGGAGTCATAACAGGCTGGGTTGTTGCATCAATTTTTCCAGAGAATTTGCAAGGCAAGCTAACTATAATTACTGGATCATTAAAACATAATGAATTATGGAATGAAATAAGAGTTGATTTTAGTAGTGGTTAAAAAACAATTAAGAATTATTTAACCAGACTTTAGAAGAAAAACATTTATATTGTAAACACAACTAGAATTAAGGTGTTCTGTAAGAAAATATCAATCTTCAGATTTCCATTTTACAATTAGAATTAAATGATACACTGAAAGAAATAACAGTGGAAAACATTAAACACAGTAAGAAAAGACATCACTAGATAAAAATAGCTCAAGAATATTGCAAAATAGTCTTTTATTATTGATGCTCCAACTCCAAAATTACAATGCTCCAAAAGAAAAGTTTACAATCTTGGGTCCAACCCCTGACATTGAAAAGAAATACAGTATTTAACTAATTCCTAGTGATTGTCGTATATACATGGGAAATTTTCTATTTATTACAATAATGATTTGAAATTTGAAAAATGTGACCACAAAGTGGACACGATAGAATAACTATGACATGTGGCTATAATCTGAAGAACACCGTTACTGTGTGCTTTAATCCATTGATGTGCTGGAAGATTTAGGTAATTTGATGCTGATATGTTGTGCTGATCCGTTGATTTGTAGAATTAATTGATTTGCTGAGTTGGCTGTCTTGCTGATATGCTGAGTTGTCACCCTTCTTGGTAATCACACAATTTCTCCCACTGCTGTGCATTTGGGATCTTGATCCTAATTAATTTCCTGTAAATCTCAGATGTCTCTGTGAACTTCATGAAATTTGGCCTTAACTGAAAAATATGCTTGATTTCATGCCGCCATTGAACCTTTAATCCATGTAAATTTTGTTGTATCTTTGGCAATCTCCTTCAGTTTCTTTACATAATCCTCTCTGTGCATGAGATTATCATTTATCACAAAAATAGATGGCAATCCTCTTTTAGTCAGTGGTTCGATTCTGTTAAAGAATCCGCTGACACCAATTTGTAACTGATGACACTTTTCTTCTACCTGTGTGACCAAAATATTTTTTTTGAGTACCTTCTTGACTTCTAGGATGGTTGTTGTTCTGTCCTCCACTCCTAGTGCTTCCAATTCAAACTTGTCCTTGGAACTCAATAATTTGATAATATTATTTGTTGTTTCACACATGCCTGTCAGCTCTCTATTTGTTTTGTCTATGGCATCATTTACTAATCCAATCAGATCCTTCTATTAAACAATTATTTGAATAGAAGGCCATATATCATTCATGGAGTAAAAAATACTAGTCCAAATAATTTCTTTTGCCTGGCCAATAGTCTGTCCAATATAAGTTTCACTATCTGTTTTTATTATTTTTTCAATATGTTTATGAGCTCTCTGTATCTCAATTTCATGATCATTGTCTGACCTTTTCTTCAAATCCTTCAAAGTGTTGATTTCTGCTTCAAGATTTTTTATTTCTGTTGTGTGCATGGTCATGTTCTCCATGGCTTTGGATAGATGCTATGCACCACCGGATGTGCCTGTAGTGGTTGGCGTAGCTGTAGGGATGGATGCAATAGGAACAACCTCAAACGAAACAATGGCCATTTCTATTGCTTTCTCCTTTTCTTTAACAAAAATTTCCATCTATGTCTCCATCTCCTTTAGCTGTGCAGACTACTCCATTATTAGCTTCATCATTTCAGCTTTCCGTGCTTCATTCTCCTCAATGTCCTTTATCAAAGGGTCTTCAGTTGTTGATATTTTGAGTTGTTTTCTGAGGGTTGCTATATCAACATTCTTCTTCTTCAATATCTCTTCCACAACTTCTACATTGGTTGGTTCATACCCAATATTTACCACTAAGTCCTTTAGAGATTTGATTCTTTTATCTTTGGCCAGAGAAGAGATCTTCCCCATTTTAAGCTGAGATTGAAAATTGGCCAATGATACCTGTAGTTTAGATAAGCTCATTGCAGTACTAGTCAATGAGGAGGAAATAATCTCTCCTGTCTGTTTATGCATTTCCATCTGGTCCATTGGATGGATGTCTTTCACATCAAATTCAAAAGTAGTATGCTTGAAGTCTATAGGTGATTTAGGTTGAGAGATCTGTGCTTCGAGGAAAGCCATCCTCATTTTTCCTTTCTTTGAGTCAAAGGCTGATAAAATCATGCTTTTTGAACTGCTAGTCTGCTTCCAAAACTGGTTGTAGGTGATGGTTTTCAGGATCTCATTTTTCAATTTCCCTGATTGTGTCATAGATGTTCTCCTCCTTTCCCCCTATAGTAGTAGTAGATGTAGGAGTTTGTAGGTTTTTATGTTAGAATGGAATTGTTGCTGAAGATGTGGAGAATATGGTATGGCCACCTGTTGGAGATGAACTTGGAGAATCCCTAATTGTGATGACTGTTTGCTACTCTTTTTCACTGCTTTGATCAATATCCATGTGGACTCTAGCCCTCTTTCTGTACTTCATCTTGAATTCTCTGCTAGATGTATTAGTCTCCATATCAGACTGATCATCTCTTGGCCTCTTCCCTGTTGTCTCTTTCTCAGGCTCTTTTCCCTTGTCTTCTTTTTCTTCTGTAGTCTGCTTTTCTAGGGGTTTGAATACTTGAGGTTGAGATCACATTTTCTTCAGCCTCCTGCAGTGTGTTTGCTACCCACTTTGCTTGATTCATAATCTGTTCAATCTCAGGTCTGTGGGTGTGGATATAAGGGGTTGATTTGTTCTCCACCCTTTTCTTGGAAATAATACCCAGTGGGTCATATGAACAAGTGAAGTTGTGATTAAATTTCATCTCCCTCAACATCTTATCAGCCTCTTCTCCTGTTTCTCTACTATTGCAAATGAAAGGACCAATTTGGGACTTGATCCTAAATTGAGATTTTTTCTTAGCAGATACAAAGTGCACCTCATCTGCATTGATCATATGCTTTATGTATCCCAAGGCAAAGATCCTCATGGGGAGGAACTTTGACAGCTTGTAGGGGCCAACTCACACACATAAATTATGGTCTCAGCATAGTTTTGGTACAAGTACCAATCTCCAGTTCTCGCTTAATCTGATAACTGCGTAATCTTCTTAATTTCCTCATTAATTCTTGGTTCCATTATACTACTGAGTATGCTCATTGCTGGATGCACAAATGAATCAAAAAATCTCTTGTATGTGTAATATTTTTGTTCCTTCATTGACATGGTTGTCCAAAAGATGACTGATTGAGGCTAAGAGTTATCATTAACCTTCCTAATTGTAAACTATAATCTGCTAGCTTGAAAATAGACAAACATATAGACCAAAACTAAAGTGTATTTTAACACTTCCTCTGTGTGAAACTTTAAAAATTTATCATGGATGGCATCAACTAAGAATTGGCTAAAGTTGAACATGATTGAAGGCTTAGAATCTGATGAGAGAATAGACATGAAACCTATCACGGCCTCATCTATCCACTGGTCTGAATGATGCCCCAGTAAATATGAAAGGACAGTGACAATATGTTGGGTTCTATCAGGGAAAGTGGATGAGGGATATGGAGGATTATTTTTAGGCAGTGGGGCATCAATAGCCATGAATAATTATAATGTTTTGTCTATGCTAGAAAAATACAGATTTTGGTACAGTTCTCTAAGGGCCTCATAAGAAAATGGAATGGTTTCTTCAACAGTAGGAGCCTACATCATTTGCTGGATTGACTGGGCATTGACAGTAAAAATGACTTCTCCTGTAGGGCATATTATAGCTCTTTGATTGATGTCATAGCATGCATGGAATTTCCTCACAAATACAGGGAAATTGTGGGTCTTTGGGAATATGAAATAGGGTAATTTGGTCTCCCTTAACCCTATATCATCTACTTCGTCAATTAGCTTATCCTCTAGCCAATAGTAGACATCGAATAAATCAAAATCTGGCTCTATCTCATGAATTTTGTAGTCTCTGTAAGCCAGAGCCACATGATCCAAGTCTACCTAGAGGTAAACCATAGGATTAAAGGGCTGCTGATCCTTCTTAGGAGACATTATTGTCCACTGTAAATAATTCGAGTGCAATTGTACAGAAAGTGATTAAAGAAGAAGGGAATAAAGAAGGGATCTTTTGCAGATCATAATCGGGAATGGAAAGAAGAAAGGGGATTATAAAAGAACTCTGTTTGACCTGTGAGGGAATTGAAAACCTTTATGTGCCTGTATTTTGATGTAAAACCTTTACAAATCGATCACCTACAACAATAGAATGCAAGAAAAATGGTAAACCTTGCCACAGGTGTGGGAAAATGATTTAATAAGGTGACTATGTAACCGTTGACATGGCGCGGGCCCGTTGGGTAACGACCTAAGCCATTCATTGTCTAACAGGCCTATGGTAGGAGTGTAGCTGATTGGATGGAGACGACATGAAGAAGTAGTCGTGGCGCAACAATTATGCAACGGTCAGAGGCGCAACAGTAAGTGGCGTAGTTTTGGCATAGTACAAACAATTTTTTGCAGGGGGTATGACCTAGTTTTGTGCGGTTGGGGGGGGGGGGCGAAAACCATCGTGGGCCGTTATATGAGAAGGAATGAGTGGAGATGGGACGGGAGATGAGGGTAGTTTAGCGATGATGTGATGGGTGATTAGATGGTGGGGTTGGGTGAATGAATGAATGGTGGGGGTATAGTTCAAGACTTAGGATATAGGAATTATGACATAAATATGTCAAAGGTGTTTTCAATGAAAGTTTAATTCCCAACCTTTAGAATAAGTACACCTTTGTCCTTTGATTTTTCCCTTTTTGATCAAGAACATATGAACTCTTTTGACTGCACTTTATGGGATAAATTTCATGTTTCCCCCATACTTTCTTCTTTTCATCCCTACCTACCCATGTCACTAATCTAACACTTTTTGTTCTTTTACAGGGTGCACTTAGATTGGCAAACCCAATTCACTTTTTCTTTAAAATTATAACCTACATCTATCCTTATTTCTTCCATTGAATCAATTTAAACAGTTGAGTCCAACTTTATTTCTACCTAACTATTAATATGCCAAGGTTAAACAGCTTGGAAAATATTTATTTTCTAACCTATCAACAAAAATTTAAAATTGTACAATCATGCATAAACTGTATGATTGAACAAGCTAATCTAATCAGTAGTGGCATTTTGAATTACAACACTTTCAATATTATTCTTTTTGGGTTTTTTTTTTTGAATATACCCTCTTTCATTTTCTTTTTCATATTTGTTTGGAAATCACTTGAATATTGAAAATCATACTCAATATGAAATTGCAACTCATGAAATACTCAATCACCTTGAGATCCTATGATTGATAGGATACTAACGCTGCCATCAATTGAAAAAGAGGTAAACAGATTTTACAAGGTTGGTATCATAGTTCCTATTCGATTTTCAGATTGGATGTCTAATCTTGTGCTGGTTAGAAAGAAGACATGAGAGATTTGTCTCTGCATAGATTTCATAAATATCAACAAGGTGTCATTAAAAGACAATTATCCTTTGCCAAAGATGGATCACATCTTGCAGAGGGTTGTTGGAGCTTCAAGGATGTCACTTCTTGACAAATATTTAGGATACAACCAGATCTTGGTGCATGAAGATGATCAAGAGAAGACAACATTCACCACACCATGGGGTACCTTCATGTATGCCAAGATGCCATTTGGGCTAAAAAATGCAGGGGCAACTTTACAGCGGGCTATGGACATTGCTTTCTCAAATTAGAATGATGTGTTTCTTATAGTTTATCATGATGATGTCACGGTATTTTCACAGTCAGATGATGAGCACTAGCACCATTTGAGGATAGTATTTCAGAAATGCAGAAAATTCGACATCTCGTTGAATCTGAAGAAAAGTTTATTTTCCATGGAGGAAGGTAAATTACTTGGGCATATTATTTCAAAGGATGGTATTGACATTGATCCCTCTAGGATCGAAGCAATTAGCAATTATATTTCCTGCACAACAAGAAGGAGATTCAATCTTTCAATGGAAAGATAATTTTTTTGAGATTCATTCCCAATCTCGCTGAGCACCTTAGAGATATGACAGATATGCTGAATAAGGACACTGAGGTAAGATGGTTGGAACAAGCTAAGAAATCATTAAGTTCAATAAAATTTGCTTTAACATGTGCTCCCACATTAATCAGTCAAGATTATACTTTAGATTTCATAATCTTTTCATTCGCTTCCGAGCACTCGTTGGCTGTCATACTAATTCAGGAAAAAAAACTCCAAGACGGAGCAACCAATTGCATTTTTCAGCCAGACCATAAGAGATGCAACAACAAGATATAACATAATTGAGAAGCAAGCCTTAGCCTTGGTGAAAGTATTGAAATATTTCTGGGTATACATTTTACATTCTCACATCCTAGCCTATGTTCCAAATGCAACGATAAAATATGTGCTGATGCAAACAGATCCAGAAGGGAGGCGAGGAAAATGGATTACAACCATGCTTGTGTATGTTTTGGAGATTAAGCCAAGAAAGCTGATCAAGGGGTAGGGTTTGGAAAAGTTGATGGCGGAATCAAATCTACGTGCGCTGGATATAAATATGATTTCTGCACTTTATGATGAAGAAGTTGGTGAATCGATGACACAGGTATCTCAAATTTTTCTCTCATCACCTTGGTATGCTGATATAGTTTATGTTATGCAACATTTAAATCCTATGGCGGGTATGTCTAAAAGCAGAGGTAGATCATTGAAATTAAAAGCTTCAAATTGTTGTATTTTAGAAAGTGTGTTATATTGGAAAGACCCAGGAGATGTCTTGTTGAATTGTCTCATAAAAAGTGAAGAGTGATTTCCACAAGGGTGGTTGTGGTGGCCATTTATATTGGAAGACCACAGCAAACAAAATCTTAAGGGATGGTTTTTATTGGCCCACTCTTTTTTTTGATGTGTAAAGGACCATGATGAGCTATCACGGATGTCAATTTTCCCAAGGAAAGAGGAAGCTTCTCCCGCTACCTTTGCAACTCATATCAGTCTAGGCGCCATTTCAACAATGGGGTCTTGATTTCATCTGTGAGATCAATCCTTCATCATCCGCCCATCACAAGTGGATTCTAACGACTACAAATTATTTTATGAAGTGGATTGAAGCAATCCCAACAAGGTAAGCAACTAATTTGGTTATTATTCAGTTTTTGGAATCTAATATCTTGTTTAGATTTTGTTGTCCGCAGAAGATCATCACAGATAACATAGCTGCATTCAAATCCAAAAATATGGTGGAATTTTGTGAGAATTACAATATCAGTTTGGGACATTCAATGACATACTACCAACAAGGTAATGGTTTTGGCCAAGTCTTCAAATAAATCTTTGGTCAACATTATCAAGAAGATGCTGGAGGTAAACAAGAAAAATTGGCATAAGAAGCTCATCAATTACTTATGGGTAGACAAAGTAAGCAACAAGAAGTCCATAGGCATGTCACATTTTGAGTTAGTCTATGGGATTGATACAGTATTTCCTAATTCTCTCACTGTTCCAGTCATGAAAATGTTGCAGGAAATTGGTAGCGAGCCGAATGATGTTCAACGACGAATAAATCAAATGATCCATTTACAACAAACCAGGGACGAGGTGTTTCAAAACACTTCCAAGCTTCAGGAAAGAATCAAGAAAGTGTATGATCGCAAGACAAAGACAAATGACTTCAGCATTGGTGATGTAGTCCTCCATTGGGATGCAAGAAATGAAGATAAAGGGAAGCACGGTAAGTTCGATAATTTATGGAAAGGACCATACTAGATTTTAGCTTCAAGAGGAAAACATGCTTACCTGTTAGAAGAAATGAATGGACAAGACTACGGAGGAGGACTAGTCAATGGTAGGCTTCTCAAGCATTACCTGTTTTGATCAGAATTATGAAAATTTTTACTATCATTGTACATATATATTTACTTTTTCTGCCAAAGTGTGAAGGAGTTAATCATTGAAGTTTAGAGCTTGAAGTGAAGGCCATAAAGTTTCTATGGTTGGCTGTTGATTTCTAGTACAATAATTTTTTGTTTTAGTCAGAGTTAGTTCAGTTTGTCAGTTGGTTTTCTGTTTTGAATTTAGTCTTTTGATTTTGACTCCATGCCCAATGGTTAGGATACTTGAGCCCACGTGGTGTAGAGCAGTTGGTGATGGGGTTCACTATTAGGGCACTCCGTCTGCACGGTCATCGATTCAAAACCTGTGGGTGGGATGGGAGGAGAAAAAATGGAAAGATTAGGATTAGTCTAAACTACAAAAAAAAAAAAAATGGTTAGGCTACATGGTCTACAATGTTCTTGACACCTCCAAGGAGATTCCATCCCCGGTTGGAGCCAATGTTACTGTCAGTTAGTTCTGCCTGTTACCAGTGATCAAAAGGGCTCTTTCAAAATATTTATTAGGGTGCCGAGTCAAAATTTTACGATTTTAGTAGGTCTTCAAATAAAAATTTGGTCATTTCCTAGTGGTGTCTAGGACTATTACTGCTCCTTCCAAAAAAATTCACCTGCTGGTCATTACCATCTCTCAGCTGGATGAGTCATCATTTCAAGGTCTCCATATTCCTTTCATTCATTCTATCATGGCCTTCATTCAGCTTAGTGTCTTCATTAGGTCATTAGGGTTTCAGTCATCAAAAACAGCCATTTCATGCATAAATCCAGCAAATAAAGGAGTAGTAATAGGGAAATTGCTCAATACAGTTTGTTTCAAGTGTATTTTTTATTAAACATGATGTAATAAGTTCTAAAAGTTCCAAAGCTGCATAGAAAGTTCCAAAGCTACATAGTGTTCAAATCAAAAGTGAAAAACATGTAGTGGACCATCCCACTACTATGAAGAAAATTGGCTACCATAAGCTATAAAAGACCATTTAAAATCATTCATTTCATTCACCTCATTGATAAAGAGCTCTCACTCATCAAAAAATACTTCCTTAGTAATTTTAGGGTCAAAAGGCATGCCAAAAATTGTTTTCAAGCAGCCACGCTACGTTTTCTAACCTTCACTTTGCGTTTTCCTCTACATAATGCGTTTTCACTGGAGAGGCATCAAACCAGTTTTAAAGGGTTCTCAAAGGCCATCCAAGTGTCCATAATCATTCTAAAATTAAGTGACATGTCCTTGAACCCTCCTATCAACTCAGTTTGCTTGTTTCTATAGTGAAAATCCAACATTTGTCCCCACCCTGTGTTTTGTTGGGTGACCCTTATTTTCAAGTTTGCAAGGTAAACACACCTATCTCATAGACATTTTACCCTCACTCACACTCAAAAGAAACTCTCATAGCCTTCGCACCCCCTCACTCTCGTTTCCTAAGCTCTAAACCCTAAACCCTAGCCTAACGCTACATTTTTGGCAGTTTTCTTAGCTAGGACTGTGTTAAAAATTGCCATACCCATGTCATCCCCTTCCACTTCCTACAGTTCCCTAAGACCCCTATCCACTTACCTAAAATTTCTTACTTCCATTTCCCTTCCCTAACCCCTTCAAACTATCCCTTCACTCACTTCCCCTATTTTTTCCCGCTAGGTTTTTCCCCTTGCAAACTATCAACACGGAGGAGAAGAAGCCCTATAACAAAGGATGCCACATGTCTAGGTATGAACCACTTAACATAAATGAAATAATGTCTTCCCCACTTGCTAAACAGTTCTTTCAAAATACTGGGTGCATGAAGTTTTGTGAGCAAATTGAAAGGGTCAAATACCATGCCAAGCTCACTAATTTGTTTGCCACTCACATTAAAGGAGATAAAGTCACAATTGCAGGGGTTAGCTTCACAATGACAACTGAAGCCATATATAGAGCAATAGGGATACCAAACAGTGGTGAAAAGTTGTTTAAAAACCTAGATTTGGATATGCAAAATTACAGACCTTACATCAAAGCTCATTACAAAGATGACATCAGGAAAGTTTTTCATTTTGATAAGCTTCTTGACATGTTTGCTCCATTGATGAGGGTCATTATGAGGTACTTGGTAGATTTAATATATTTTACAAGTATCATGTCATATTTATCATGCACTTCACAGGGATAAAACCTCTTAACCTATCGTATTATCTCCACAAGAGCTTGGCTAAGATGGCAGGGACGTTGCAACATAGAAAAAGTAATCTTCAAGCCAGTCTCTTTCACCATGCCCTCATAAAAAATATTGTCTTGCACCAGCTTGAGGAAAATAACATCACTTGGGAGACATTCATTCAATCTCATGACTTTTTTCCTTCTGCTAGTCAAACAACTAGCTGAGGTATATCATCAGCTACACCATCAACACCATCCAGACAAATGGAGATTGGTTCATCTAACAGAGTTTCAGTGAAGAAGCCCTTGAGGGCTGAGGTGACCAAAACCTATTAGAGAGGTAGGAGACTTGTGTTTGTTCAAAAAATTGTGGAAGGGGCCAAGCCTACACCAACATCACATAGATCACGAGCACAACATGAGCCACTTTTGCAAGATGAAGGACCATCCCATATTGACATTGACATGGCAGATTTGGAGAGGGATGAAGAGCATAAATCCACAAAGCAGGTAATTATGGAGAAATATGCTGATATTAGAGAGCTTAAGGATAGCTTGTCCAGAAACAACTTCATGATTTCATCCCTTAAGAAGGAAAACATGCAATTGAAGGTAAACCAACTAATTTTGAATAGACATAAGGTTGATGCTAGTAAAGAGGCAATAAAAGGAAAAGAAATAGTTTAGATTGATGATCCAGATGAGCATGAAGAATAGGTTAGAAGAAAGAGGCCAAGAACTAGAGGCCTAAAGAGGGCACTTCAGCAACAAAGAGAGGAATTTCCACCAAAGGCACATTATGAAAGTGGATGAGCTTATACTAGTAAATATCGAGCAAGACAGAGAGTATTGGATAGATAGAGTCAATGAAAATTTTGAAAAGCTCCTGAAGAGGGCCAACAAGAACAATAACATTCAAAGACACATGGCTGCTCATTACTATGCAATAAATCAAGTCTCCAAGATCAAGGTCAAACAGTTGAAAGAAAAACTCAAGGAAACCCTAAACAAGAAAAAGGAGAAGGGAAAGTTGGATCTACTTGCTGATGTTTCCCTCATTGCTTGAAATACCATATAAGGTCTTCATGGAGCAATACTAGACCAATTTTTAGGAAATTTGAAGAAATTTTGGTGAAAAGTCAATTTTTGAGAATTTTGAGAAACAACCACACTGTAAAAAACACAACGTGCCACAATTTGCGTTTTTTATGGAGGCCTCCAAATGACATAAGTTCTACATAAATGGATTCCTCTTAACCTCTGATTTCATCCTAGCAAATCAGAGCTCCACTTCAGCCCAATCTAGCTGGTCAAAAAGTCAAAAAATAGCCAAAAAATGACCTTTCTCCCTCCTTTTTGAAGAGCACTGCATTTCCAGAGTGTCTGTGGGAGAATGAACTTTTTAGGTGCTAAATTCAATCAATTTTAGTGCTTGAAGACACCATAATGTAGCCAACTATAAGATCTATCTCCACTAATTTTTAGATCAACATTTGGACTTCAGAAGGCCTCAAAACTCATTTTTCCCTCACACGTTGCGTTTTCAGCAAAATTCGTTGCGTTTTCTCGCGAAAGTCATTTTTTTGCAGTTGACTTGGTCTAGTTTCACTTTTACTCATGTAATTTTTCAATCATGATGATGTAATGATGTTTTGAGATGTAATTAAGATGGTTAAAGGTAAATATGAAGTAGATACATGCTTGTAAAGGTCATAAATGGTCAAAAGAATAAGTTTTTCTATCTTAGGGAGAGTCTAGTTCACCTCCCAAGTCTTTAGGTTTTAGGTGAGAGGATCATGTGATTAGTTCCTTCTCTCATGGATTCGACCCCTGAGAGAGGGGAAATTATATTTTGTCTATATGTATACTTTTCCTAGTCATTTGAATGGTTGGACATTAGAGGTTTGAGACCATTGTAGCTTATGCTTCAGATTTTATTCAGAAATTCAGAGGAATAGTTGCAACTATTATATAGGAATTCATCTGTAGTGAGTTTTTGATGTTGTCTCTTCTCTATTAAAGTCTGTTATGGATGATATATATATTATCTTTCAATTCCTTTCTTTCCTAAGTGATCTTCCTAAAAGTTTGATAAGCAGAATTCTTTCGTGGCTCTATTTTGTTTGGGAAAATCATTTCATGTTTATTTCCTTAAGTTTTAATGAATTCATGATGCATGCTCATTGATATCCTCTCCACTCTTTCAAACCCTACACTATATCAACAAAACCCTAATCCATTACTAAAGAATTTCTAGCTTGATCCTTTATACAACAAAATATTGATTTGAGGCGTCAACATGACACACTTGTGCTGCTGGGTGATGTAGGGCCATAATTTGTGTAGGCAACATACTTCTCTATCCATCGTAGTTACAGAATTCGCCGTAATTCAAAAATGACTGAGTTAGCTAGATTTGCAGTTGTAACCTTTTGATACATTTAACCTCGCTACCTAGTTTTCATCCCCAACCCAACAGTAAAAAAATCAATTTTTCAAAACCCTAGAGCTGACCTAACTAGCCTAAAATCTACTCCTCATCAAGTCAAACCCTTTGGCTGTGATCTCATAGAGAGAGCCCTCTACAGTTTGGCAGGTCTAGCTACTAAACTGAAATATTGGTTTGTGGTTACCTCCATCGAAATCCTTTCATTAGCCTTGGGACGTTGTGGAGGTTAATAAACCCCCCCCACCACACATAATCAAGAGAGAGAGAGAGAGAGAGAGAGAGAGGGCCGGGGGGGGGGATTGATGGGGATGGGGAGAGAGAGAGAGCCTAGGCATTGAGGGGGAGGGGGAAGGAGGGAGGGAAGGAGGAAGATAGAGAGCGAGGAGGGGGATGAGGGGGGAGAGAGAGAGAGAGAGAGAGAGAGAGAGAGAGAGAGAGAGGTGAGGGGTAGGGAGGGGAGAAAGGAGGGAGGGAGGGGGAGAGAGGGTTGGGGGGGATAAGGGGGAAGAGAGAGAGATAGAGGAGAAATTCGTTTGTTCTCCCTACATGTCACTCCCATTTGCACATGCGTTGGTTCTAGAAATTCAGGAAAAAGAGAGAGAATCTTGAAGCCTCCATTTCTAGAATCTTCTAGTATCTGTTGTAACCATTTATCTCAGATAAAACATTCAGATCCTATCCTACCCTACCTTGGAGTTTAGATCCCTTATCCTTTGATCCTATCCTCCCATCAAAGTTGGATCTAAAACATTAGATTGGTAATTGGATAAGAACTTCCAACTTACCCCACTCCTCTATATATTTATAGCCTTCCACATGCAAGAGGTTGGATTTTGGAGAGTGATATTACCCTTATGTTGTTGTGGAGATAGGCTTAATTTCATGCATTTAGGGTTTGGAGGTGCACATTGTGACAAGGAAAGGACAAGTCAGCTTGGAGAAGCTCTTCTACAAGATCAACACCTATTTATGGTTGTAACTCCTTCCATTTAATATTATTGTAAAGAAGCTGATGTTTTCCTATATGTGATGTCGTTATTTCATGCATTTCAATACCATGTTTATCTACTGAATAAAGTACTTAGATGATACTCCATAGATCTTGTATTTTCTTAGCGTGTGTTGTCTGACTATGCAGATTCTAATTTTGGAAATCAGAGCTAGAATTGTAGCATTCAAGCTAAAGGAGTGAAGCATGCGATAGATTCTAGGTAGGCTTCATTCCGCCATCTATTTTTTAAGGAAAGCGTTGGGTTCCTTGTATCTCTATTGTTCTAGGTTAGCCACCAGACCTAGGGGAGATACTTTTGTCCGCTATCGTAAATCACACATAACAAATTGGCAACCATACTGGGGAAAGGTCTATTCCCTTGGTGGTTTCTTTGTCCATTGTGTTTGATTACCTCTTTGACATACCTTTGTTGCTTTGATCATCTAAGAACAGATCTAGGAATTGTTTTCATTGAATCTCATTTGCAATTTTTGTGTCAGAATCCTCTAACCTTGGATGAATGCTCCCCTAGTGCCTTTGATAGAGCGTTGCACCTCACTTGGGCCCACTCTGTATCAACGTTGCAAAGCACTGGTGCCTTTTCTGCACCAGCATTGGCCCCTATTTTTGCACAAAAATTGCCCTTGTTTTTTAGTGTGTCTTTGATTAGCCTACTTCTAGTTGACCTTCCCTGAGTCTTAAGTGTCTCGTGGTCTCTCTAAAGCCTCCATTTGGTTTTCATTTGTGTTTGACTGCCTTTTGTAAGAATTAGTTTTGATTTTTCTTTTTTGTTATCATTAGGTCACTTGAAAAATGATTTCGTTTGATTATTGATTGATTGGATGAATTGCTGTTCTAGTCCTCATTCTGAAAAGCACATTTGAATCAATGACTAAACTTTTGCATCTTAGTTTTCCTCATTTCGAAATTAAGTGTGTTGAAAATATTTTCTTTTGCATTTCCATTTAGGGTTTTATATGTGCATTGGTATAGAAGCCGTCAAATTGAAAGGGCAATTGCATCTTGCATCTTGTTTGTTGCATATTGTATGCTGCATACTGATTATTTCTTCCCTTCCTTAGATAGATTTTCATTTAAAGAGAAATATTTCCATTTTCTCATGCTAGAGTTGCATTTTAGGATATTGAGGTGACATTTTTGGTGAGCTCAAAACTGAAACTTAAACAAGTATAAATAGTAAAATTTATTTAATCAACCTAAGGAGTATCTGTAACATTAACACAAACACTTAGAGGTCTAGGCTAGAGACGTGTTCTAACATCGTTAAACGTAGGAGCTGTCATTGTTTTCTAGTGTTGCATACCGAGGGTGATATCCTACTCCACATATGTAAGTGTATAGGATCGTTCTCCACGTACCTTCGGGTATATCGTATCGCGCTCCACGTATGATAAGTATAAAGGAACACTCTCATCGAACGGTTGCTCATTAGAAAATACTACTACAGATTGCACTCCCATGTATTGTCAAGTATATTTTAGGAGTCCCCTATGTTGAGATTTTGGATACCATCGTTTGTGCTCTATCTCCGAAACTTTTTGGATGGCTAGAACACATGAGATCTCCAAGACGCAGAAATCGTTTGGAGAATTCCACCTGGTGTAAAAGTTATTCAAACAATTAAAATTTTTAATGGGGACCCTATGTCTAACTTAGGGAAATTGAAAAATTAAAGTGAATTAATTTACACATGCGGTGAGAATGTTCTAAGTGATGTGGATCAATCCTTTTCTAATCTGAGCCATTGATTAGAGATTAGATCATGACCGTTTATTTCTCAACGAGAAAAAGTATTAAAGGAAGTCTTGGGGTGAGTTGGAGGACACACACAGAGCGGTAACACTTGAGCTAAGTCGAAATTATGGGGTGTGGTTTGCTAAGAATTTTTGAGTGACCTTGCAGTGATAGTGAGGGGCATATCAGCAAGGGATATTCTGATATGAGGCTGAGAATACATATATAATAGAGGCAGATCCGTACTAGGCAGTGTAGAGGCTAGCAGGAGGGACGCAGCCCAACCAAGCTGACACAAAGGCAACACAGGGGATGGTGTAGAGGCTTTAGGGTGACGCAGAGGCAACGTAGAGCCTAGAAGATTGATACAGGGGCAGCCTGTGCTACATAGAGGCCACGTTGGGCAGGAGAGGCTAAAACAGAGGCTGGAGGGAGAGTGTTGGGGTTCCAGTGGGCCAGGAAGGTCTCATATTCAGTGATTCCTTAGGGGTTTGAATCAGCCATATTTTATGTCTCCAAGTGACAAGGTACAACTGACATGAAATTCTTTGCTAGGAAAACCACTATTGGTGCCCTTGATGTATTCAGATTCTGCTTAATAACAAAACCCTCAAAGAGTTGTTGCACTGGTTTTCCCGCATTGGGTTTTTCCGGGGACATTTGTACGAAAAATTAGGTGCGTCCTTTGCCATATGTGCACTATGTTTCAGTAAATGATCTATATATGTGTAGGTTGCAGATTGTTTTTACTTTGATGTTTTTTTGAATATTTCAGTTAAATAACTTGTGTATATTAAAACAAGTAGGAGAAGTAAATAAATATTCTGCAGTAGGGTTTCTGTGTTCAGAAATTTTCACATGGTATTAGAGCGATTGTAGATCACGTTGAAGACATCAACAAGAGGCTGAAGAATTTTTGTTGCAAGAGGGCAGTTGAAGCTGACAGATCCAGGAAGAGGTAGTGCAACACCACAAGGATAGTGCAAACCCAACAAAAGGGTGACGTAGAGCTAGTCTACTCATGCAGAGGCTGACATAGGCCTTAGTGGGTGACACAGAGCCTGTCAGGCTCACGCTGGGCTGACATAGTAGCCAACGCAGGCCTTGGAGGGTGACGCAGTCTAAGTTGGAGTACCGCTATGCTGGTTGCAGGGACTGGAAGTGCAGCTTATGTTCTTCAAATTTTCTGGTGGGGAATCGGTTGTGTCAGTGCAGAACAATGCCTAACAAAGTTGAA
The DNA here is from genome assembly GCA_034641835.2 of Pinus albicaulis. Lineage (NCBI taxonomy): Eukaryota > Viridiplantae > Streptophyta > Pinopsida > Pinales > Pinaceae > Pinus > Pinus albicaulis. The sequence goes on along the minus strand of JAXQQM020079919.1, from coordinate 126,257 downwards.
AAAGTAAGGGGAAACAATCCCTCAACAGATTTTATTGTCGAGAAATATAAGATTCAATCAGGAGGGTGGTCTTAGAGGGTTGATTCAACAAAATTGGAGGAGGATTTTCGGGAGGGAAATCATTTTTCAGAGGGAGCAGATTCTCTAAAGGGTTCCTATCGCCAAGAAACCTAGATTCGGTCTTTTGCTAAGTGTAGCAGTAGCAGAAGGGAGAATAACACTTGCTTCGACTTGTTTGAGAAGAGATGGCCTCGTATGAGCTAAGAGATCAGGATATGTTAGACAGTGTGTCTAACTTTTCTATCTAGAAAGCCAGAATCCTGACAGTCTTGGAGGAGTATGGCATCAAAGATCATGTTGAGAACATCCTGGCTGTGCCAACCAATGTTGATTCTCTGAAGAAGTTCAATGAAAATCAGGCACGGGCTAAGCACATGATCATGGATGGAGTGAAAGATCACATGGTCTCGCACATTTCTGAGAAGAAGACGACAAACAAGGTGTAAACAACATTGACCATGCTGTATCAGGCTAGCTCCATCCAGAGGAAGATGCTTTTGGAGAATCAGATGCAAATGTTCCAGATGCACAAGGGATAGGAGATAGATCCCTTCCTCTTCATATTGCAGACTATCTGAGACTAGCTGATTACCATGGGGGCAACTCCGTATGATTGGTTCATGGCAAGGACTTCCCTGAATGCAATCATCGATGAGTGGGAGACCTTTGTCCAAAGTATCTTGGGTAGAGCACAACTCCCAAATTGGGTGGACATGTGGGAAATCCTTCATTAGGAGGAGATTCGGAGAATAACCAAGAGAGAATGTAACATCGGAGGGTTCAAGATAAAGAAAGAGGAGGAAGATGTGACCCTAGAATCTAAGGGACAATGACAATAAGGGAAGAAGAAGAAGGACCTATCCAAGGTCCGGTGCTTCAGATGTGGCGAATTGGTACACTTCGCTAGCACTTGTCCTAAGAGGAAGGGAAAGGAAGATTCTGATTCCAAGGAAGCAACAACGATGGTGACATAGATATGTAGAGTGAGCTATAGATAGTGTTGGCAAGATCCTTGAGGTGCCAAAACTCTTGGATCACATACAAGATACGAGAGCCTAAATAATGTAGCAGGATTATTGGAGTCAATGGGTGCTAAATATCATGGAGAAGTAGAGGCAATCTTGGGACGTTGGAGATTAGATCAATGCAGTGCAGTGGCAACAACATAGAGGCTGATGGGACTTCAACAACATAGAAGGGTAGTGCTTACGCAATGTAGAGCAGGAGAAACGTAGAGGCTCTAGAGGGACAACACAGAGCAACAATAGAGGATGCTTCAGTGATGATATGCAGCCAAACTGACTTGTTTTTCAGTTATTGGGTGATTTCCTTCAGTTGCTTACTTCTTAGAAAATGTGTTGTAGTGCAATAGTTAGCAGTGATAGTGCTAAATGCAACATGATGCAATAATTTGAGAGGGAGTTGCAGTACAGATGTAGCAGTGTCAGTGGCAGTGACATGGCAGCAGCACAGAAATCAACAACACAGTGGATGGAGGGTAGCAGGCCAAGCATCAGCAGCGCAGGGGACCGATGCCAAAGATCAGGGTAATGCTTCAGAGGTGAAGTGTTGCTAGAGCACACTTTGGGAGTGTTGAGATTTTGGGTAGTGTACCTTCGGGTATATCGAATGGCACTCCACATATGATAAGTATAAAAGAACACTCTCATAGAACGGTTACTCATTAAACAACACGACTATGGATTGCACTCCCACGTATCATCGAGTATATTTTTGGAGTTTCCTATGCTCATATTTTGGGTAGCATCGGATGTGATATAGTTCCAAAACTTTGTGGAGGGGCTAGAACACATGAGATCTCCAAGACCTAGAAATTGTTTGGAGAAATTCCACCTGGTGTAAAAGTTATTCAAATAAATTTTTTTTTAATAGGGACCCTATGTCTAACTTAGGGAAATTGAAAAATTAAAGTGAATTAATTTACACATGTGGTGAGAATGTTCTAAGTGACGTGGATCAAGCCTTTTCTAATCTGAGCCTTTGATTAGAGATTATATCACGATTGTTGATTTCTCAATGAGAAAAAGTATTGAAGGAAGGCTTGGGGTTAGTTGGAGGATACAGACAGAGCGGTAACACTTGATCTAAGTCGAAATTATGGGGCGTGGTTTGCTGAGAATTTTGAAGTGAGCTTGTAGTGATAGTGAGGGGAAGATCAACAAGGGATATTCTGATCTGAGGTCAAGAACACATATATCAGAGAGGCAAATCTGTACCAGACAGTACATAGACCAGCAGGAGGGACGCAACCCAGCCAGGATGACGTAGAGGCAACGCAGGGGATGACGTAGAGGCAACATAGGGGTTGTTGCAGAGGCAACATAGAGCCCATAAGGGTGACGTGGGGGCATTAAAGGTTGCGTAGATGCCACACTGGGTAGGAGAGGCTTACTAAGAGGATGGAGGGACAATGCTAGGGTTACAGTGGGCAAGAAAGTGCTTGTATTCAGTAATTCCTCAAGGGTTTTAATCAGCCCTGTTTTTTGTCTCCGAGTGATAAGGTACAAATGCCATGAAATTATCTATCGGGAAAACCACTACTTGTTCCCTTGATGTATTCAGATTCTTCTTAATAAGAAGATCCTCAAAGAGTTGTTGCACCTGTTTTTCTGCATTGGGTTTTTTCGGGTACATTTGTTCGAAAAATCATGTGTTTCCTTTGTCATATGTACGCTATGTTTCAGTAAATGATCTGTATATGCGTAGGATGTAGATTGTGTTTACTTCGATGTTTTTTTTAAAGATTTTAGTTAAATAACTCGTGTATAATAAAGCAAGTAGGATAAGTAAATCAATATTTTGCAATAGAGTTTCTATGTTCAGAAATTTTCACACCCTATAGCTTTCTATCCATCCATAGGTAATCGAGTTTTCCACTTTGTATACTGCGATACATCGAACATAACATTCGGGGAGATTGGCTGTCGTACATTGAGTCCTTCGTTCGCCATGGTGTATATTGTAGTTCACAGTTGCTTGGTAATCCTTTATGCCTATATTACCCTCTTTTTGATTTATTTATTTTTATGTTAATAAAATTTATTATCCAACGTTGAAGAAAAAAATCCCCCAACCCGTCGTTCATGTAGAATGAAAAATAAGCCTCCTCTTCCAGCAGAGGTTACTTGTGGTCATCGTTAGAAGCATAAGAAGACACAAAATACCGAATTTGGAACTTCAGGAACTCCTTATGTCCCTCCTCTTGATATTGATCTACCATAATCATCTATTCCTTTTAGTTTTGACCCAGGTTACATCTACTCTTGACAGCGGCACTGACACAATCAAAATAGAAGTCCCTGAAATTTTTTTGCATGAGGTTATTGAACCTAACTTTCCCAAATCAGACACTTTGATTCGTGAGGTTGTCGAACCTAAGGAGCCTCATCCATCTTCACTTATTACTTCAGGACTTTCCTCTTCTCTTCCTTTGTCTCAGACGTAACCTATATATCTTGGACCCAACAATGAACCTCTTCCATACGTACTTGTGGGTATTGAGGAGATCCCACAAGAAAAGCCTCATCCTTCTACTCCCGTTCAGTTTTAGGGAATCCATTTTTAATAGAATGATCCTCTTCCACTTCTTCAGACTCTGATGCAAACTCCTTTTCTTAATTCTTTGGACTTATCCACATATCTCTTGTGACAATCTTCATTAGTATTATTACCCATGACTAGAACTGATCCGACCTCTCAGCCCATGTCTACCACTATGGTTGAGACATCAAAATTTTCTTCCTCATCTATGTTTGCAGCATCACTTGAAACACATCTATATGGTGGCCCGTGTGTCCCACTTGGTTATCAGTCTTTGTCTGGTACCTTTTCTAGTGCGACTTCCAGTCCTTGGACCTCTCCCATGTCATCTAATTCGAGAGTAACATTTGGTACTTCTCTTATGAATGACACACAATTTTCTCCTCTTCCTCCACCAACATCTATAATTGAGTAGTAGATTGGCCCTTATGTTAGTGTGCAAGGTTACTTTCGACATATTATGTTGGGTACCCTCCATCTAGATTGCAGTTGCCTCCATCATCCCCTCCTCCTTTGGTAGGTGGGCAACCTGTTGTTGGTATACCTCAAGTTGGTAATTAGCCTTACTATATTCCTCCTTATCCTGGAATGACTACCAAAGTTTGGCAACCTACTTTTCTTGTTCAATTTGGTTCATTTTGGGACCGATTGTTGAATCCTGAACCCACGCCATCTTCCTCTCAAACTCCTATCCATCCATCAACACCCCAACAAGCTCAAATACATATGAGCCAACCTTTACAGGTTTTCATTGCATCACAACCTTTTCCATTAGTATCTGGTACTTCCCAGGTTCCGCTTACCCATCATGTACAAGGTACCTTACATTCTCAATGGCTTAGACAAGGTACTCCTCAAGTTTCGACAGGAAGAAATGTTCATAATATGGCATAACCCCAATCGAACCCACCTTACCATGGGACAATACAAACTCCCATCGGGAAACACTATGGACCGTATTAAGGTATTCTTCAAGTGCCTTTTCAAGGCCAAAAATTCCAAACTCACCCATTCCAATAGCTTTATGGTCATCTTGGGGCTAGACAACAAGGTCACTTGTATATTGGTTATCAGAATCCTCCTTATGATGGTACCCAGGTTCCTTATTATCAAAACCCTCCTTATGCGGGAATGCAAGTGCTTGTTACTCAAGTTATTCCTTCATATGAAGGCCATCCCGCTCTGAGCTTTAACCGACAATTGCCTTTTGTAGCTACTCTTGAATTTTCAGACTTAACTGGGCTCACTAATCACCCCATAGCTCATTCGCCTTGGTCACCAATTATTCCCACTAAATTGCCTTATGATATCCCAAAATTCAATGGGAATCCAGGAGAAGACCCGTAGACGCACATTATGACATATCATCTATGGTGTTCTTCAAACTCCCTTAACGACGATTCCATTTGACTTCGTATTTTCCAAAGAATGCTTACATGTACCGCAGCTAAATGGTATATCGAGTTACCTAAAGCTTTGTTTCATGATTTCAGCTCTTTAGCTACCACCTTCCTCACACATTTCCATTTTCCCATCATATATGAAATTGGAAAGGAATTGTTGACCAACTTCAAACATTCAGTTTCCACTCACATCTTAGATCACATTCATGAGTGGAGGCACCAGCACTAGTTGGTCAAGGCTTATGTTCCCGATTAATTGGTAGCAGAATGGTTCACCAAATCTCTGTTGTCACCTATAACAAAATATGTGGCTAAAGGTGGAGTCGTGATAGAAGAACAAGTTATTTCTCCTGTGCAATATTTGGACCTTGTTTATACCCAATCATGCACGCTCTATGATAAGAAACCGAATGCTCTGAGACCTTTTAACATTGTTCCTCCTCCACCTGGTAAATAATCTCATGCCGCTGATGACGTGATTGGTTCTAATAGTATGCAATCGACGAGTAAACCATCTAGTGTTGTTCTTACCGCATATGCTCAAAACCTTCAATCCCATCCTCCTACGAATTCTGATTCTAAGATAAATGTTAATTCATCTAATAAAGGCAAGTCTCAACAACAACCTGGAAGTAATAAGAAAGGAAAAGGTAATAAGAAGAAATACCCCTCACTGCAGGATAAAAAAACAAATCAATCCTCTGATGAGAAACGAAAGCCATGATACCCATGCTTGATTTGCAACGAGGATCACTTTACACATGATTGTTTGCACCGCGCTAAAGTGAATCAATTTCTTAAATCTTCCACTTCTCCTGCCGTGCTGATCGACCCGTTTCCCAATTAGGAGACTCACATGGTTTCTCGGGTTTCTTCTCCCCCCAACACGATTTAATGCTTTCCTCCTTAAATCTGAGATCCGATGTTACGGTGGCCACTCAGAACAAGGAATATGGTAATGTGAATCCAAAGAAATGACGAGGTTAATGAACAACCTCGCCGCGCTTGGAATCACCTTCATCTCGATCTTTACTCCACCCTCCGATTCTCGGGAATTGACCAACTCATATTTTTCGCCTTTGATTCTCATGTTATTGGAAATGTCCCTCTTGTAGGGGAAGCTCTACACTCCTATCAACATATCAGAGTTGGATTGTTGAAGGATTCTTCACTTATGGGAACCCTTTAACTCCCTCCTCCCCTCCTTCCCAACAACTCATCTTCAGTTGCTTATATGAGCATGATATCATCCTCTACTATCCCAGTTGATCCACAGATTGTACCTAATGAAACTAACATCCAAATTTTTGGTGACAGAATGCCACTTAACCCCATTGAGCTAGATTACGAAGCGATATATTTGGCTTGTGCGGATTACACCTTCTCTTCGATTAATTGGGTAGATCTATCACTAGATTATGGCACGTATTCTGATCATTTTTCTCGCATATTCTCTAATGATGAGAGAATCATGGAGATCATGATGCCAGATGACGAGCAGTGGGACGAACATCACCATCATTCCTCCTTACCAAATTTCATTGAGGATAATATCAGTGATGTATATTTAACTAATTTTGTTGATCCTCTTATGAATTTCATCTCCATTCATAAGGTCGACTCTGAAAATAACCTTTTGAATATCGAAGAAATGATATATCTTGATATCTCTATCAAACTAGGTATTGTTGAAAACATATACATTGGAGCATCTTGTTCTCCATTTGAGATATAGAGAGTTTCAAGTTGTCTTTACATGGACTTATGAGGAAATGGTAGGTATCGACCCAAATATAGTAGTGCACAAGATTAAAACGTATCTTGATGCCAAACCTGTCTGGTAATGCCTCCATCCGGTCCATCCCTAGAAGACTGTCGGGATTAAGGCTGAAGTTGAAAAGCTTCTTCGGACTGGTTTCATATACCCTGTTCCTTTAACTAATTTGGTATCAAACGTTGTACTTGTCATGAAGAAACATGGTACGATTTGAGTATGTGTGGGTTATCGGGATGTGAATCATGCTTGTCCAAAGGACAACTATCCAATCCCATTTATTTACTAGAATGCTGATGACTGCACTGGTTGCGAGATTTATTCGTATATGGATAGATTCTTAGGCTATAATCAAATAAACATTCTCCTAGTTGACTAACCTAAGACTGCATTTATTTGTCCCTAGGGTACTTTTTCTTATCAGAAACTCCCATTTGGTTTAAAAAATGTTGGGGTCACTTTTCAATGTGCTATGTATTACGGTTTTCACAACATTAAACACATCATGCAACCCTATTTGGATGATTGCCCTACACATTCTAAACATCAGGCTAATAACCCGATGCATCTTAGGATTATTTTCCTCCTTTGTAGACACTATAACATTTGACTTAACCCACAAAAATGTGTGTTATGTGTTGGTTTTGGTCGACTTATAGGTTTTTTCATTTGAAAACAAGGAATTCGTATTTATCATTTGAAAGTACAAGCGATCATTGATTTTCCTGCACCTTCTTCCCTTGTTTAGTTACAAATATTCCAAGGGAAAGCTAGCTTCCTATGGAGGTTCATCCCTAATTACACTGTGTTGACCAAAGGATTCACTCGCTTGTTGAAAAAAGGGGTCCCCTTCCATTGGTACAATGTTTCTCAAAAAGCGTTTGATGCCCTGAAATATGTATTGGTTCGAGTATCTCTTTTATACCCCCTAATTATCAGTGCGGCTATTTCCTATATCTCGCTACTGCTATTTCTACTATAGAAAAGGTATTGGTCCAAGAAGGCGATAGAGGGATTGAACATCCCATTTATTATCTGAGTCATAACCTTAACAATACCGAAATCAGGAATACTCATGTAGAAAAGTTGGCTTTGGCAGTTGTTCAAGCCATCCAAAGGTTTCGCCATTACATATTGCTTTGGAAAACTACGATTGTTTCAGATTGCAACCCTATGACATATATATTGTTACGTCAATCACTGGGGGGAAATACTCTAAGTGGATCGTTATTGTAGGTTTTAACCCTGTACAGAAATTACCTTCAAACGAATTCTTAAAAACATAAAATAAATAATGGAGGAAAAATAAACATAATCCTTTCAATGTTACAATACATATATATACATGTCGAAGCATTCATAAAATCCAATCCATTAACCTTGGATTAGAACATAATTGTAGTTCCCTTGAGTGTATCTACAAAATACCATGGATAGAAAACCATCATGCCAAAACCATGTGAAAAACCCTTCCACCTAATATAGGGTCCAAAAAAAATTCCCAGGGTGTTGCCCCGGAACCTGTGCAGGGGGGGGATAGCCTCCATGCAAACCCCCCAATAGGGGGGGTTGCACCCTCCCTACTGCGCTCGACGAAACAAAGGGGGTATGACCACCCCCCCGCTTTACACATGGGGCTATTTGTGGAAAGAATGTAACACACACCCAATAGTTATTATGCAAGTGTTCAATGTAGAGTTCATCAAGACCAAGTCAACGAAATCCCTAGTTTTCACTGAGCTAATGTGAAACCTTCCTTCCTCTGATTCTAAATGTACATCTAAAGATTCTATCCTTGATGAGTCATTGCTTCTGATTTTGTCATCTGACCTGTGGTATGGATATTTTCTTATCTATCTCCAGACCCAAACTTTCTACCTTCCCTAGTTTTCACCAAGCTAATGTGCAACCTTCCTTCCCCTGATTCTAAATGTACATCTGAAGATTCTATCCTTGTCGAGTCATTGCTTTCGATTTTTTCATCTGACTTGTGGTATGGATGTTTTATTATCTATCTCTAGACTCAGACTTTCTGCCTCAATACCTCTCGTTTTGAACAATGACATATTCGATAACAATCCCAAGATTACGTTCTTATCGGTGACACCCTTTACCATCATGGTATTGAGACAATTTTACGGAGGTGCATCACCCTTGAGGAGGCCAAGAAAGTCCTTAATGAATTCCACTCGGGGGCATGTGGTAGACATCTATCTGGTTATGCTACCGCACAGAAGATATTACGCGCTGGTTACTTTTGGCATACTATATTTCGCAACTGTATTCTCGCCGTCTAGAAGTTTCATGCGTGCGAGTTCTACGATCGTAAGATCCATGCTCCGCCTGCTCCATTGCACCCTGTTGTCCTTGTTATTCTCTTTGCGAAATGGGGTATCGACTTCATGACATGTAACCCTCACTCGGTTGAGGGGCATGGTTATATCATTGTCGCTATAGACTACTTCACTAAATGGCCTGAGGCGCTACCTACATATAAAAACACTAGAGAAACGACTGTATATTTTTTCTTCAATCACGTTATTGCTCGGTTTGGTGTTCTGCAATCAATAATTACTGATCACAGAAAGCATTTCCAGAATCATATGATGACCAAACTAGCTGCTAAGTTGGGACTTTCTCATGAAAATTCCACTCCCTACTATCCTCAGGCTAATGGACAAGTTGAGGTTGTGTTGTGCTACTCAACAACCCCCCCATTGAGTAAATAACGAGGACCTGTTTGAAAGTTTTAGACTTGAATCCTAAAATAAAATAAAAATCCTTTTTTTTTAATAAAATAAGACAATTTCATATTTAAGTTTTAAATATTACTAAATAAAATAAATTCTCTCAAATAAACTGTTTAGCGGAGTTTATCCTTTTGTTTAATACTTAATTCCGTCTTATATTTATTAGAAAATGATATCACATGCAATTATATCAGATGTAGTTCGAATTTAAAATCTTCGATGAGTAGACCCTGATGAAAGAATTTCTGATATAAAGCTCTCAATTAAGTTTTCAAGTTTTTAAAATGCCTTTAAGTAAATAAAGTGATTGTAAAAAAATATTATAAAATTCGGTCCCACCAAATTGCCCACAGTGTTATCGAAGTTTTAGTATCAACGATTTCAAACTGAGTACCATAAGAAAATGCTGATAGTTGATCTCTGATACCCTCTTCAAGTAAGCTCCTGGCTACCTTTCCCCTCCGCCTTCTAATTGCCAATTATTCCTTTTTCCTTTTGATATCAGAGTTTGCATATCACACTTTCTTATCCGTGTAGCCTTTATAATCTCCGATGTCGAAACGCCGATAGGAAAAACCTCTGATAAATCTTTCGTTCATGTTTTAGACCGTTATAAAGGAGAATATTGACCGGAACATATAATTTTGCAAGTTTTAGAATTAAAACCTCAAGGATTTCGCCGATAATGATTTTTCGATACATTGGTATCTGCAGAAACCACGTGAACAAAAAAATTGAGCATTTAATGGCCAATTTGTGTGATTTATGGTTTCGAGGTTCTAAATGATTTGTTATGATTGTCATCTAATGCCAAAGCATTCTCTCATTAAAACATGAATTGATGTGAAAATATTGTTTACATTAACAAATTCTTGCCGCTAATATTTGTTTCTCCTCTTAACAAGTAAATCCTGATAAACAACAATCAGAGGAAATTTCTAAAGCCATAAAAGTTAATAAAAAGGCCACAACCCAATCACAGTTAGTCTTCCCTCTAGTAGAAACCGCTGAGATGTCACCATTATTCTCGGACATTACATGCACTCCAGACGCAGGGTCTTCCTCTTGGGAATCCATGTACAAATTGTTTGAAGATGAAAACCCAAGAGTGGTCGAGAGGGAGAAAGCTACAAGAGATGATACAACTCTAGTTTCTGAGTCTACATGGAGCGATGTAGCCAATTCTCTTTTACACAAAATCGCAACTCGTCCAAAAATCTTTCCCTACACAGATATAGTAAGATGGGTTTTCGATCACTTGAATATTGTAGACAAAGATTTCCTGACTCCAAAGCAGACAATTATCGGGTCATTCAAGCCCAAAGATTTGAGGAAAATGTATCACTTTCCTCCTTCGCAGAAGAAGTACGACACACAGTTTGTCCAAAAATTTATGAAGGAGAACCAAAACCTGACAAATCTTATCAGATAGTGGAGGAGGGACCTGAACAAACAAAAATGCGAGGACAAGGCTATGTAATCATTTGCTTCCCTTGTTAGAACTTTTTCTCATGTCACTGATATGATATGTCGTTTATACGATTATCCTAATACACATAATTTTTCTGAGGAATGGGTGCCATTAATAGAAGTTGCTTCACATGGATACATTATGGACTGGGCAAATATATTGTTTAATAATTTAACTGTTCAGATTTTAAGTTATAGGAGAAAATGCAATTTTACTAATAAAAATATTCCCCTATTCTTCATGAGTGCATTTATAATTGATGCTATATGTTTCACATTTGATTTCCCATCCATGGGATGGAAATGGACAATTTAAGATCCAATGCCCGTTCATATATATCATGATACCTTGTGGGAATCCAAATTTCATTTTCAATTTTCTAAGATTTGTCATGGAATCATACTCCCTATTCATCAAGAAGTGTTCAACAATAAAGCACCCAGATTCTCTGCAGAGGCCAATGATGATTTGATGTCAATAGGAAGGTGGTTCGGGGAGGATTCATTCACTTATATTTACATTTTTTGTAGTCTTGCCAATCCACACGTTTTACCCCTTTTTATCCCTGATAAGTTATTAGCCAGGGCAATTGCATATTAGACAATTGGGAATGGTTTAACCAAAATACTGAAAGATTCCAAGAAAACCATATGGCCTTCCTTTCCCATTTGTTGTGGTACCTATGCATGATCTAATTTCAAGCATGCTATTCTTGAAATTTACCAAATAAAATCTTTGAAATTACCGACTATCCCAAATCGACAATGTGAACTAAATGGGGTCGCTAAGGATGTCACGACATAGGCTAAGATCAAGAAATTCAAAAGCGAGCCTATTAAATTTGATGATCTATTCGAGATGGTTCATGAGTATCCCAGGGTTGAGAGAGCAACGACAAAATGACTTAGTCCGGAGGAATTGATTGAATTTAATCAATACCGTAGTCAGATAATAACACATTTACCACTTGATTTTTTGAGAATTTATCAACAAAACACTGAACCTCAAAAAGCATTATCTCCTTCAGTTAAAGATTCAATTGATTCTCAAATCTTCATATGAATCATTCGCAGTTGAACAATGTAACATACACCATTAACTTCACAGGGAAATGGAAGGAGTTAAAATTTTTTTATACAAGTTACTCATCATTACAAGAATGTTTAACAGTTCACATTGTAATTTTATAAATAAGAACAGTAAACTCCTTAACCCTTAACAACCTCCATTACAGTATATTAACTTAATACTATACGATGTAACCATCCATTCATCTCATTACTCATATAGTCATCACATAATCTCCATTATGAACATCATAACAAGAAAGGAATCAACCTCATCATCTGGACACAATAATCAATCACATCATTGAACACCAATATACCCTGGAAACCCCGTAGGGTGAAAACCAGCAAACGTTTAATTTTATTATTAAACGCTCGTGAGGGTGTTCATCCCATCACTCAATGGCTTATAAGGGATACCATCCCTTAACCATCGTTTATATAATCTTACAAGGAAATAAACAAATATCTAGCTTAAAGCCATTACAATAAATATGATACCATTTACCCTCTGGTCTTCATATCTTCAGATCTTCACATCTTGGTGGCATGGATGTATCTACAATGGACCATCGTACATTGGACCTTCCTGCAAATCACACTCATCTGCACGAACATTAATCATTTACCTGCCACCATGACAAGCATAATTTTCCTTTGTACATGACAAGCATAATATTCTTTTGTACATGTCACCATCATTCCCTGCTATGATGCCTTCAACATAAAATGATGTCAAGATTCATAAGTATTAATCAATCACTATAGTAGTTTCTCCATGTACTCATGTATAATCATGACAAGCAAGTAAAGTACCTTGTCATTCTCTCTTTAATAACACATACTTCATATGTGCTGGTTATAGGACATCACAATAGCTAATGCTTACGTCGCATAAGCACACATTCCTGCAAGACAATGGCTACATATCCCAAGCTTTTCTTTAAAATAAACTGATACATAAGCTAAGATATTTACGCATGTGACTTACATACATTTAATAAAAATAGCCAACCCTTAAGCTATTATTTTTAGAGCATGGAATGCAAGTTAACATAATAATTGTCTCTTCCATGCACGCGAATGCATACTGATTCCAAAAGACTCTCCCTAAAGGAGTGCTTACACAACGAAGCACATAACCTCCTTCATAAGTCTTCCCAAAGACAATCTCAATGCAAGTGAGAATGTAAACATATGTAAAAATACGCAATTAAGAATATAAATACATGTCTCATTTTCAAGATTAAACTAACAATCACATTCAATGTAGTTTTAATACTACAAGCTATCTTCTACATACAAAAATGTATGTTATTTTTCTATAAAAGCTAATACATATGTTGCATGTATATGCAAGATCTTCCTCCAAAAGGAATTTAACATCATAATCATGATAATGTAAAATAATCACTTAGTTTATTCATCTAAGGATTAAAACTGATCAGTTCCTTTAACCATTATTAAATAGCTTAACTTTACCAACACCATGGTAATTTATTCATGGATTGATTAAATAACTAATGTTTGCAAACACCATGGTAATCTACCCATGGTTTTATGAAACAATTAATCTCCATCATCCCCATGGAAAACTACCCATGGATTTATGAATACTATCCATAGATTTATTAATTCATTAACCTCTACCACTATCATGGTAACTTATTCATGGATTTATTAAATAAATTACTATTTACAACACGGTTAATGAATAGAATATTAATGTGAGAAACTTCTCTTTTCTTTCACTATGAAAATAATTCAAAAGTCACTCTCTTTAATCTATTCAAGAATAGACTTGTTATCACTTCATAATTTAATGAGTACAAAAAATCTCTTTTTAAAATAAGAGCATTACTCTTCTATTTTCTTGCTTATGTAAATATTTTATTAAAGAGTTACCCTCTTTGAATCTATTCAAGAAAATCTCTTTTAAAAATAAGGTGCATGACTAACCCTTATTTGGGCATAAGAGCTAGATAGACCTTTTAAAATAATTAACAAAGTTAACTTGTAACCATTGCAAACCCTCACAAAGGAATTAACGCAATGGACTTATCTTCTACTCCCAAGATAAATCCATTCTTATGCAAATAGTTAACAATAAATTGGTTTATCAAATCCCAATAAACTACTGAGATATCATTTCCTTGATATAGGTAACTTATCTCAAGAAATATCATTAGTATTATATATATAATATTTATTTATATATTTTAACTCAAAAAAAAGAAGACTATATAATAAAAAGAGTAAGCCAAAATCCCCTTTCTTGGCAATCGACTCTCATTCCAAAAGGATATATTTAAAATATAAAACATGCATCTTCTATTTTTATTGCCTATACAAAATTATATAAATATTTATATATATAATCTTTCCTTTATATCTTTCATCTCACCAAAAGATTATATAATAAAAATTAACAAATATTTCAATCACTTACCATACACCCATTTGAGCTACGGCTCGAACATAGCAACTTAAAAATACACTGACCGCACAAAAAGAAGTGGTCGAATAAGCATGTCCGCCAAAAGAAAAGGCTTCACTTGGGTCAAAAGATATAGAGTCGAACTCTGACTCCCCAAATCCATTTGACCCTGGTCCAACATAACTGAGATATTTCGAGTTCACCGTCACAACACAATAAAAAAACCCTTCACGACCCTTTGTCCCATCTGAGCATGGCACGAGACCAGACTTGGGACGAAGTCGTGACAGGAATAGGGTTAGCTCTGAAATCTAATATAAAAATTTCTCAAACGTGGAAAAAAAAACATTAAACCTCACTCGTCGATGCGATTTTGAGGAACTAACAAAGTAAAATGGGTTGTAGCTATTTGGAAACATCATAAACACTTATATGAAAGAACCACTGGAATTCCGGGAACCATCAATAAGAGAGCCTACTCCGATTTAATTAGCAGAACCCACTTAATACGCAACGCCCTTATTCCTTTTTGGCAGTCCTGAATGCTGCACAACTCCACAAGAAATAATCAACTTCAAAGGTATCATAAGATCAACCAATTCAAGAATTCGTTCCTTTTTTAACCGATTCTTGATTCAACTGTTTTGTAAAACATGGTAAAAATTGCAATTTACAACAAGCTTTACGTGGGTGTTACAAACAAACAAATAAAATTCAAGAAGAAAGAAAATTAGATGAAATTTAGAAGCGTTTTAATCAAGTCATAGCAACATCAAAGACACAAGAGCTAAACACTCAGCCCAGAAGAACCAATGTAGATTCCGATAACCAATGGGATGACCCTGCTCATTGCCGAGGCTCCAAGAAAAAACCATTATCGCTCGAAGATATGGAGGCGTCCTAACATTTTCTACATCAAAAGCTATCCTAAGGGTTGAATAACTTCCTCCTTAGATGCGTTTTACAATCCTAAACATAGAGTAGTTGTGAGGAGATAGAGAAAGAAAAGAAAGCTAGACAAGGCCCAAGCACTAGTCCTCAAGGAAAATCCTTTTTGAGCCTCCCGGAAAGGAGCCTAATCAAATCCACATTTAGAATTAAACAACTCTCATAGTTTGCAGTGGCTTATGCTAGTGCGACTATTGATAAAGCAATAGAAGTTCAATTGCTTCTCAAAGAAAATTAGGAAAAAATGTTCAATTAGAACAAACTCAAAAATAAAAACAAGTGCTAGAGCGGAAAGAATGGAAAGTAAAAAATTGATGAATTACAAAAGAGTTCAATGATTTGAAACTACAATTTGAATATAATATGAAGGATAAAGATGTGTAAAATACAACAACCGCAATAAAATATAAATCAATCAAAGAAAACCCAGAGACCAATGAATTTAAAAATAAGAACTTAATACACTCTCGCTCAACAAGTTATATTTTGTCGAAATTAACCACGATTGATGATTTATGTAAATCCGTTGATTCCTTGGTTAAAAAAATT
Source organism: Pinus albicaulis (assembly GCA_034641835.2). Taxonomy (NCBI): domain Eukaryota; kingdom Viridiplantae; phylum Streptophyta; class Pinopsida; order Pinales; family Pinaceae; genus Pinus; species Pinus albicaulis. Next base: position 110,237 of record JAXQQM020079919.1, on the reverse strand, counting down.
GTCTAATTTGGAGGACATTTATGAGTGAAGCCGATGAGAATATTTATGAGCATATAGACCGGGTAAGATTCGCAGATTTAAGGGAAGAGTGGCTCGATCTTCCCCGGATTGAAGAGTCTCAAAAACACATTGTTTTCTTGTGATTGGGACATGAAGATAAGGCAAGCATAGATGGAAATCAATATCGCAGCGTAAACCTCACCTCCAATCTCACCGAATACATTAGTGACAACCTAATAAAGCTAATATAATCAAAGAATTCCCACAGATACATTACCAGATGTCAAATATTCGACAAAATGTTGGCAATAATCATCAAAGAAGAAGGTTGAACATATCAAGAGTTTATCAAAAGTGAACCTCGAAAGCCATTGGAAATTATTGGTAAAGCCACATAATCAATGGCTTATGTTGAGGTGTATTTCTAAATCGATAGCTCATCTCCTCCCGACACTAACGCATGCGCTCTTTACTTGCAGATGCGTATGCAACCGATTAATCCCCCCAATTAAAGTCGATGATAGACATATGTGGACTCGAGAGAAAAATGGGAAAGCAGCCTCCAACACAACTTTATAATCCTATCGTTACAACATATTTCCTATCTTTGTCTTTAATTTATCTTAGCTCGCCTTTGTTGGAACCGTTTCAGAGATATTTATTTTTAATTTACTATATTTGTAATCTTAATACTATAAAGCTATCCTCATGTATTTAGAGAGGAGAGATTCTCAATTTTTGTAAGACAACTTTGAAGTTTGCACGTTACTTTCAAGTTATCTAATAGAAAAGTTGAACCATAAGCTATATTTTTCATGGAGTTAGTAGTCTTAATGTATAGGGTACTATTATCCTTATATTGCTACTTTGATTTAATGAGATAGATAATTTAATTTCTATGTTGTTTCATTATATGTGTGTGTTTTACAAACAATGAGAAATTTCCACTATTGATGTGTAAGATTGTATTCTTTTAATCATGTCTTAAATAACGAGATATTTTATGTGATTTGTTTTAATCAACTAATTTAATTAACTATTTAATTAAATTAATTTATCTTATTTGTTTTCTCTTCATAAAGTGTTTAATGATCTATATTGTTCTATGTTATATGAAATATTTGTGTAAATCACATACAAAGGAATAAGCATCACGAGAAATATAGATTAAGTATATTTCATATTATTATCATTTTAGATTTAAATCACTCCATTACATTCATTTTATACTTTATATCCATTCACTCATATATTTTTAAGGGAAATTGGTCATTATCCCGAGTCGTAGGCACCATTCCAAATGGAAAAAGAGTTGTTTTAAGTTCCCAACTAGGGTGGTTATCCCGATGTTGAGGTAGATATTTTCGAGCCTTCAACATTTTTGGAGCTAAGGAGGCCCCGAAGAGTATGAATGGAAACAAGGTCTAATCCCAAATTAAAATGCCATCAAAAGAGTCAAGCCCTCTCAAAATCCCCACCAACTTCAAGATCCCATTAAAATCTCCAACTCCTAGATCCGGGGTTGTTGAAACATCCACAAAATCTCCTAGTACACTCTTAGAAATTTCGTGTTTCCACCCTAGAGTCACCAGAAGTTCGAATTTAATCAAGAGATTAAGGAATTTATATTTCAGAGGAAAAGTTTCCGTTCAATCTAACTCTTCGAAGGAAGTGTAACATCATCTTTACAAGTTTCGGTGTATTAACTCGATCCAAAAGTGAGAAGCTTGAATTAGTCCTTTTGGAAGTTTCCATTACATTTCCATCGAAGGAAAAATCCTACCTCGTAAACTCAAATATTTACTAATGAGATTACATCCTCATACCCCCTCAAACACCTTCACTATCCTTCTTTATTTTATTGTTCTCAATCAATCACTTCCTCCACTCACATTCCTCAAACACAATCAATTGTTGGTATTTCCACCAATATTTTGCCAGGTTATTTCTTCTTCCACACAATCAAGTATCAACCTCTAGCACATCTACATCTTCCTCTACCTCTACTCATATAATGGCAAACATACGTTGGACTAATCCAAGTGTTGTTCAAATATGTCCATCCCTCCATCCTCTACCTAAGGATCCAGAATATGGCTGCCCAAGTTCAACTTTATGCCGGGAATCCTCGTTGAAGAGCATCTCCATAATTTTATGTTAGCCATTAATCTTAATGGAGTAGTTGAAGAGGATTGTGTAGTTAGGATTATTTCCTTATACTTTTGAAGGATATGGTGGATCATGGTGTTTTTCATTAACCCTAAGATTTATTAATGATTAGAATACATTTAAAGAACAAATTTACCTAAATTTGGTGATGATCGTACAACAACCACTCTAATCAATTATCTCTCTAATCAAAGAAATTCAAATGAAAATATCAAAGATTTCAATTCTAGGTTCAATAAATTGTTAAACAAATTTCCTACTACTTCAAAACTTGGTGTTGATGTAAATAAATTGAATGGTATATTTTTGCTCTTCCTTCCAATATTGCAATATTTGTGTACTGTGGCTAACAAGATAACTTTAGTTGATAACATGAAAGAGGCCCTATCTCAGGAGAAAGGGATTCTGCCTCCGGAAAAGAAGAATGCCCATGAAGAAAGGAAAACAAAGAAAGTCACTTTTAAAGAAGAATCAAAGAAGAAAACTCCCAAAGATCCTTTTGATTCAGAAGGCTTACAAATCCCTTAAACCATTTCAAATGAAACTAGAAATGAAGAAACAAGTCGTTGAAAATTCAAGAAACCTTCGTACATTTTAGGAAAACTCATACTACAACCAACCTCCAAATATCATATCTAATGTTGAATCTCATCGACATGAGGATGAAGAAGAAGCGTCTTATCTCGTCGAAGAACTTCCAGGAAGAAGAATTCGTTGAGGTTCATGGATCAGGATTTCATTCTCACTATTTCGAAAATGAAGAAGAACAAGAAGATTTATAGTCAACACAAGGAGTAAGGGACCCACAGATTCAACACAATGAGTTCAAAAACGTAAAAATTCTACTCCTACTACTAAGGACAAAGGTACAATTAAAAAAATCCCTTCTACATATTCTAATTTAGTTCCATCTTCTCTCAAATTCTCCATCTTCATCTAAAACTCGTTATTTTTTACACCATTGAATATAACATAGTAGAGGATATGAAGAAGTTTAAAGCAAATATTTCCTTATATGAAGTAAGTAAATTAAATCAAGAACAGTTTTAAATTCTTACTTAAATAATTAAATGTAGTACCCGCATCACCTTTGCATGCTACTATCACTTCTAAAGCTTCTAAAGGAAAAGGTAAACATCCAATCGATTCTTCGTATAAAATTGATCCTACCGATGCCATTTTAATTGGATATAGGTCAAATTCCCATACTCCTTTCCTTTTTACCTTTGAAATTTTTAATAAAAATGTTCACAATTGTTTAGTACATCTATGTATCATCAAATATCATGCCTTATTCACTTTGTCTTAAGCCGAACATAACACCCGACAAGTCTATCATTCAAATTATTTAACAAGCTAGAGTGACAAAAGTGAAAGTATCGGGGTAAATGAATTATGTTATTATAAGATCGTTTTCCAATTCAAAAAAGTATGTCAAACTACTGATATACTAGTTGTTGATATTCCTAATTTTTATGGCCTAATTCTAAGCATAGATTGGTTTGAGAAACCGAATGGTTATTTCGCCATGTACTTGCCTCTTATGTGGCTTCCTTATAATGGTAAACCCAATCAAATTTGGGTCGACCAAGAAAACACATGAAGCATTTAGTAAACTAATCCTCGATGAAGAAAATGAGTCAATTGTTTTCACAAACAATATCCTTGGGAATTATTCTTCCGAATCCTCTCTGACAAGCTTTTCTCGTACAAGAATCTCCTTTGTTACTTGATTTTACGACCTCTCAAATTGAATTTTTTTGCATACAAACTCATGGGATGTGTAAATATTGTAGATAAACAAAAGTAGTTACATTTTTTTTTGATTCTATATTTTGATGGCTCTAAATATAATGATGGTGCAAGAGCATGATGCATTTTAATAAGTCCCGAAGGAGAGAAAACTATGTTAGCATGTAGATTGGAATTTGAATGCACAAACAATATCGCTAAATATGAAGCACTAGTTCAAGGTTTGCATAAGGCTATAAGTTTTAACAAAACACTCAAGTAAGCTAGAGACTTTTGAAATTGTTATAAAACAAGTAAGAAACACCTCATCCATCAGGTTCGTAGTCATTTGAAGCATTATCAATCCCTTATTCAGCTTCACATCACATTTTATAACATTCAATATTTTTTTCTATTCCAAGACTCTTAAAATGCTAGTGCCGATCGATTGGCTAATGTTGCATCCAAGCTCATCCCACTTGAAGATTATAGCCCCGTATATGTTTTCTATTGAATTTATTTTTCACCCTTCTATTCCCGACAATGTCACTAATTGGTGTGTGTTCAATGATGATCGTGATATTTTAAGTTTTCTTACATCCGAAGGGTCATATACTAACCAAATAATTGGTGAAAACGAACATGATAGACAATTGAGTCAAATTAACCGAGAAAAATTCTTTACCCAAGCCTGGTGGTAAATCTTGAACCTCCGTATGAATTCAAAAGATAGTTTAAAAGGGTTACTAATCGTAAGATTCAAAGTTCAATTTTGAAGTTTGAATTGATGAAACCTAGGTTTAGATCTTAAGCCTCAAAACATTAATTTAGGCCTTGGAATCTCATCAGATGAGAGAGTATGCCTTTATTCATCCGTTGAAAAGATACAAAAACGTTTTTGCTTGGAACTATGAATATTTGAAAACTTATGATACCTCTATCATTCAACAACATACTATCCAATGTTACTGCATGAAGCCCATCCAACAAAAGTTAAGGAAAATACATCCAAATCGGGAAAATCAGATTAAATATGTGTCAACAAACTCCTCGAGGCCAAAATCAATTTTCTAGTTAGACATTCTAAATGGATTTCAAATTTGATATCTTCTAGAAGAAAAATGGTGATATTTAGATTTGTATTGATTTTAGAAATTTGAATAAAACCTATGAGAAGGACAATTTTCCACTCCTATCGATGGAACAAATCTTACAATTAGTAGTTGGTTCTAAACTTATGTCTTTTCTAGATGGTTTTTCGTGATATAACCAAATTCGTGGCATCCGCATGACAAAAGTTAAAAACTCCATTTAGAACTAAATGGGAACTTATGGTATCAAAAAATTTCCCCTTTTGGATTAATAAATGTAGAGCAACCTTCCAAAGAGATATGGGCATTGCCTTCAAAGGTCTGATCAATAAAATGTTATTTTTTACTTGGATTATATAATTATATATTCCAAGAAAATAAACAATCGTTTCCATGATTTAAAGCAAATCTTTGAAAGATGCAAAAGATATGGAATCTCATTAAATCCCAATAAGTCATTCTTTTCCCTAAGTGAAAGAAAAATTCTATGATTTATTGTTCCCAAAGAAATAATTTATATAGATATGGAAATAATCAAGGTACTTCTCAAATTCCTTTACCTCATAATAAGAAATCAATGCAATCTTTCCTTGGCCAAATTAATCTCTACAAAAGATTTGTCCTAGATTTTTCAAATTGTTTCCTCCCTACAAGCTATGATTAAGAAAATTCAATTTTAAAATGGTGACATAATAAAAGGGAATCCTTTGAAACAATAAACAAGCTATCATTTATGCCCCATCCTGAAAACCCTTAATTTTTTTCGATCAATCTATATTGTATAATTTTTCTTCCGAATTTTCCTATGCAGCGCTCTAACACAACTCAATGAGAAAAATAGCTCCATTTCCTTCTTCAACTTAAATTTCTAGGGAGCTAAATTAAACTATTCAGCAGAGAAACACAATTTTGTGGTTTTCAAGTCTAGCAAGATTTTATACCTTTCCCCTTTTGAAAACTCATACCAAAGTAATCGTTCCTTTCCCAATAGTAAGACACTTGCTTGTACAAAAGGAGTGGAGAGAAAAGGAAAATTAACAACAAGCCCGCAAGAATATGACTTAAAAATCTAAAATTATTAGAGGTCGAGGTTTTTGCGTACTAATTACTCTGGATCTTGATACATTAGCCAATGAAGGTCGAGGTAACACCGTTCAAATTTATAGTATGTCTTACTAATACCTAATCACAAGATGAAGATTTGATATTTTATTTTTAAAATGGTTATGTAGAGTCTGCATGTATCGTGTACTATTATCCTTATATCAATGCTTTGATTTAATGAGATAGACAATGATTTTTCTATAAGTTGTTTCATTATATGTATGTTTTACAAAAAATCGACATTGTCACCATTGATTTTTTTTTCCTCGAGAAAAAGCGTAATTTTATTACCGTGTGTGAGTATAAAATTACAATGAGAAAAAACACATACTGTGTGCCCAGACAAACCCAAGAGTTTGTTCTACAATGACAGATCATAGAGAACCTATGCATGGTCCAAAAAGCTCTATAAAAACATAAAACAAACAATGGTTTCTACCTATGAAGAGTAGGCATCCTAATAAGCACAAACACTATCGCTAATAGGCATTCCTTCAAAGAAACTCGCCAATAAGAGAAATGTTTAAACAATTCTTTATGGTATAGAAACACGACGATTCTTCAATAGAAAATGAGCCACGGATTCACTCCTTCGTATGTTACCAAGAATCAACCCGTTTACTGCTTGGAAGACATCATGGTTCAAATAATAAAGAGAAACCTTTCAATGTGAAATCCAACACAAAACGCACTCTTCAAGCGCAAAGAACAGAGAATGCGCTTTTCAAGTGCTCACCATAAAAATCAAAGAAGATTTTGAATCTGGGATGAGATTTCACCCACCGCACCATACCGTCCGATAAACTGGCCCATTGCCCCCGAAGAACCTGTGAGTCAGCTTGTAGATCAAGGTCCTCATCGGCATATAGATGAGCTGGGAGTAAGCACACCCCAAAGTAAAATGTACTAAAGGCAATATGTTGACTCACTCAGCCTAAGAAACCATTGCCACTTTCTCAAAATGATGAAGATTATGAGATCAGAGCTGAAACCATAGGCAGCACTGACTTCCTGAAACTACTTTCTCAGAAGCCTCCCATAAGATCAAATACTGTTAAGTAGTCTACGTACTCCATTAATGAAGAACTACTTCACTCAGGAAAGGATCAAGCTTTCATTTTTTTCACTAATCAATGTAGATGAAGAAATGCCTACCTTCCCTCGTAAAAATCAGAAGGTGCTATAATCGAGAGGATGAAAACAAGAGGGTAAAAAAAGATAAAACAAGAGTATAATCCAGAAATACTGGACCAAGAAATACGTGGTGATTCAGAGATACCACCTATCCAAAATTGTTCTCCACCTGCCTCTCATCCAACAGCCTCTGGGCTTCTCTGACGTTCTTTCCGTTATTTACAGAGAAGCCAAGGCCGAGAAAGAGGCAGAACGGGGAGTGATCACCCCCACAGAACAGAGGCTGTAGGGGAAAAGATGAACTTCACATCTGAGAATTTTCATCCACTATCACGGCTCATGAGCTTCCTCTAAAGATGAACCGCCCGCAACCTTTCTCTTCATAGCGAACAAGAGAAGGATCTGAGGGCTCGCTAGCTTCAAGAAATTATTTTGACTCCTTCCACTGCCCTAACAGAGATCTCTGCATCAGTTGTGAATCCGAGAGAAACAAATGAGCTCCTCCTCACGTAAATTTTGTCGCATAGCTCCATCAAAAACTCCCAAGGGCTCCTCCCATCAATCTCCACATGGTGACTCCTTGATCGTGTGACGAATATGAATAGGAAAGCAGAGTGCGTAATTTCACTACCATGGCACTGGCACTACAGTATTACCTAACGACAAAGAAGTTACATGAGCAACAACAAACTCATATATCTAGAGAAGAGGCAGAGTTTTTGGGTGCCCAAATTCCCCTCGCAGTAGACACCCACTAATAAATCCCAGTATGAGGAGACAAGAATGCCCTCCCATCCACACTCAAACCTAACAATCAGGAAGACGAACCACCCTTTGCACGAGTTGACACTGAGAATAGATGGCTAACTAATTCAACCTCCGATTCGCATTGCTACACTAACAAAGACTCAGCATCCGATTTGCAACACATCCTAAGCAGGGACTTTATTTTCAAGGACACACTACATAAAAAGGCTTAGCCTGAGAGGATGTGGGCCATCTTCCTAACATTCTACCCACGACCGCATTCCTCACTCTAAAACAACTCTCTCTACTGTTGTAGCTGTCTTGGGAATAGATCCGAAGGATCAAAAATCCCATGCGATCTTACTTCATCTCTTGGTCCAAGAGCACAAGATAGCCTGTTTAGAGTTACGAATATTATACTACTGTGAGTTCTCTCATCAAAACCTCTACCTAGAAGAGTGCCTTAGCCCAGACTGAATGCCAACCTTTTCCAACTGTGATTGCAGATTAGAGAGGTGACCCTCATGCCTTGAGGCTCAATCAGTGCTTCTAGGGAAGATGCTGCATGTCCACCCATCCAAGGATCCTAACCAACCTTGGGCAGCCTTCTCAAAGGCCATTACCCACATCCTAAGCCACGTACTGCTTCAAAATGTGAAAAGATTTAACAAGAGCCTTCAAATCACCAATCCTTAAAGAAAATTTTTCCTGTGAGACCCTTATCCAATCCACAATGGAAAAAGGAGCAATATATTTATGAGATATCACCCGAGTCCAAAGGTCAGGCCACCATTGATGAGCCTCCAACCACCCTTAGCAACTACAAGAGCTCGAGAAAAAAGGAAGATATTTTTCGTACCCCAACCACCCAACGCGCTTTTGGAACAACAAGCTCCCACCGAACCCAAGGGGTCACCAAAGAATCCCGTTTCCACTCCACAAAAGAATCAAGCAAATCCTCCCTGGCAAAATTCTCCAAAATACCCTTGGGAATCCAAGACAAAGACAACCAATACAATTCGAACAACCTCCAAAACCAACTTAACTAGAGTCAATCGCCCTACCTCTGCACAACCATTCGTGAGACCAAACTTTTAAACGTTTTTTCCCAGCCTTTTCCGTAAACTGCCTACTGGCCTATAATCATTTGGGTTTTAAATGGAAACCCAAATAATCTGTGCCAACATCCAAACCAACAACATTATAGGGAAGATCCGCGAGAACTCACGTCTTCCTCATCCCTCAACGAATGAGCTGAGATAGAAGACTTCAAAGATTCACTTCCATACCCGTAGCTTTTCCAAACAAATCCAAAATCTCACCAATAGTAATAGCATCACGTACCGACCTGCACGTAAAAAATTAAACATCGTCAACAAAAGAAGGTGAGTGATGAAAAGGTTTGGAGCAACCCGAATGCCCTTCAAAGAACCCCCGCTCTCTTGCCACATGAAGAGCTCTACTCAAACCTTCACAAATCCGCAAAATAAAAGGGGGAAAAGGCGCCCCGGCGCGTCTCCCCTTTCGCGATGAAAAAGGAGATGCACTCCCCCATTGGAGTGCAATGCAAAAGGAGACAATTGTAATACAACTCATAATCCATCGTATGAAGCCGATACCAAACCCAAGGTGAGTAAGGAGCATACGAATATATAACCAACTTACCCGATCATATGCTTTGGAAAGGTCTATTTAAAGACAAATTCTTCGAGGTTCCTTGGTCTTCATACCGTGGAGAGCCTCTTGTGCGGTCCCGATTGCTTCATGAATTTGACGACTCCTTCAAGAAACCAAATTGTTCACCGCAGATATGAGTAGACAAATGCCTTCGAGCGCAACCACCTCGCTATCACTTTATGTATACAACACAAAGAGATAGACAAAAAGTCACCGTAGAAAGAGGGTTATCCACCTTCGAATAAGATCTTATGAAAGTGGAATTGAAGCAAGCAGAATCCGCCCAAATCCTTGCAAGTCCTCCACAACTTTCAAGAAATCGTGGGCCCCTAAAATGTCATAAAGAGCCAAGAAAAATTCAATCGACCACCCATCCGGCCCAAGACTTTTGTCTTTTTGGAAGATTTGAAGAACTCCCTTTAATTCTTTTCGTAGACCTCCGCCATCAAAAGATCCGTTATCGCCCTCCAAAAACCCTGAAAACATCGAGCAACTCTTATCACTTCCGCAAGTGAAGCAAGAGTCAGCCTTAAAAAGGTCCTCATGATCAACTTCAATCTAGCTTTGGCCTCAAAAGAAGTATGCTCAATGCCCCGACCATCTCTTAATGTCCAAATTGTAATAGTGTCGCTTCCTCGCCGCGAGCATATGCATGAAAAAATTTTGTATTCTCATCCCCACCAGCGCCCAAGTGGCCCTACTCTTTAGCCTCCAAGATTCCTCCTTATCCATAAGAAGGGAGTTCCTTCTTTTTCAAGTGTGACAAGAGTGTCTTTATCAACTCGTGATTGATAGCCACCCCCAATGCCCTCATAAATCAAGCGAAGATCCTCTTCCACCGTTTCAACTCCACATCCTCCCTCCGTCTCTTAGCCCGACCAAACTTTCTTCACAACAACCTTAATGCATTTTAAATTTTCAAGAAATTGGAAGGCATCGTAAAAGAGGACTATCCACCCTAAAAGGAATCCGAAAGAATCAAGAACTAAAGCTTTGAAGGAATCATCCCCGAGCCAAATTTTGTTGAACTTTAAAGGGCTAGGGGTCAAGCCAGTTCGATGTTTAACTCAAGAAAGACAGTGGAAATGATTAGAAGCACCCCCACTACCAATCCACCGCCTAATCATAAAGGCATGTCCACAACTGGCCACCACCGTAAAATGATCTAGTCTCTTCACATTCTCGGTTTCAAGACATCTATTATTCCTCCAAGTAGGTTTCAGTTCTTTGATGGGCTCAATGTCCAAATAAGTGATTCTCCTCCATATTTGAGCAGAAAAACTCACCAAAGAATCGATTTAGAATGAGGTCCCCATACCTCCTAGATCGGCCCAAAGAAAAATTCATATCCCTACCTAAAATTACCGAGTCTCTCTTGATTACAAAAGTTATTCAAGAGGGAATCCCAAAGGGATTCGGTCCCGATAAGGGCCATAAATATTAAATAGACCGAAAGCTTCACCAAGCTCCAATGACAGGAAATTTATTCCTAGGACCGACTCCATAATTCCCGTAAATTTTGTGATTTTGATTGTTTTTACATTCCACCCAATACCCAAACCACCCGACCTTCCTCTAGCATCCAAAGACTCAAAAGTCCACCAGCAACTTCCAACCTTCCAATCTAGCTTTGACCACCAACCTAAAGACCTAAAGTCTCTTGTAGCAGAATGATATCAGACATTCCAGAAGATAATTCTCCGAAAGGGCTGGGGGACCGTCAAGCCCTCGCAATTAAATGACATTATCTTCATTAAACACCCGACTTCGTGGAATGGCTTGCTCTAAGCGCCATGTCAATTGAAATCCTTCTCTTCCATCATGAACATCCAACATCAAGCCAATCCGTGCTTTTGCCAAAAAAGAGATCCTACCCCCGCCCGGCAAGGGGATTTTCCCTTTCCCAAACCCACCAAGACTTTTCGCACCAGATCTTGTGCTATATCCAAGTGACCAAAGGGGCCGTAGTAACCTCCGAGTCCAACAACTTGTCACTCCGGGGTCAGAACCGATACGTGCTTCCTCTCGGAGAGCAGCGAAACAAAGCCGAGAAGAGATATTAGGAACAAGACAAGAGACCATTCCACCAACATCCTTCCTACCTCGAGACCGAAATCGAGACAGAAGACTCGAAACACATTTAAAGAGAAATTTAAGGCAGAGAGAAAGGAAAAGAACTCATAAGGAATCCGTTCAACACATAGAATACTTCGTTCAACAAAACATCTTCCCTTCGCATGAAAATCGCTCCAAAATGTCGGCTATGAACCTCCACAACATCGAGCGCTCCACACCCGCATCCTCAAAGAGAGCCTCCTCGCCCGCAGGAGGGCCGAAAACACACTCAAACTCTCGAAGATCTACAAGCAGACGACATACAAGAACCAAAGTCATCAAAATATTGTCTCCGCACTTGAGAGGTCTCGAACAAAAAGTCGATTGTGAGTTGTGAGGACCGAAGCCAGCCTCCTTCATCCGAGGTGCCTCCACATGAGGATCGACCTCGCCTTTGGCAAATCGAAAAGTAGAACTACATTCATATGCCGGATGTCCGTAAACATGGCACCGTCGACAGCCGAAAAAGGAACCTTTTCATAGTCAAGGATCCGTTTAATATCATAAGCATCACCGTAGATTCATAAATTCAAGAAGGCTCCTCTCTAATGTTAATCATCACAAGAATTCTCAAGTACCTCGCCCGAGATTAGTCTTAATGAAGCGTGTCCGCTTCTAAGAAGACCCCAATAGTATTACCTATACCACGTAGGTGCTCCTCTGTCCAATAGTGAAGAGGCAAACTAAGTAAACGCGATTCCACAAAGGGGGACCGAATCCACCCTTTCCCCGCCGGCATCAAAGAGCCGATGCCAATGTTTTAAGAGCAAGGGGAGAGTTATCAAATGCACCAAAACCGTTGAGTCACCCACCGGAGATGTTCGCAGCGCAAGAAATGGAAAGTTTTTCGACTACCCCTTTGAAAGGGAAACCACCTCGTGCACACAACCAAAACCGAAGTTTTCCAATGCACATCACCCAGAGACTATAGTTTTCGTGGCAAAATGCCTCCCGCCGGCCCCCCCGCCGACCAGTTGTTCTACCAAACTCATAACTAAAACTTGTTCCCATCCTATGTCTTCACCCAAGACATAGTTATACTCAAAGATTTTTAATCTTGATCCATTTCTTTTTCTACGCCTCTCGCTTCGAGCACTTCGCTCTCACTAATATTTGGACCCGTCCCTTTAGTTGTTTCAAACAACAAAAATGCCGCTCTCGTTCGCCCAACTTATGGGACTAGGGGAAGCTCTCACATTCACCTTCTCACCAAAACCATTCACACTTCTGAACGCCTATGACAGAGGATCTAGATCGATGCCAAAACGGGGAGGAAGAGGCTCCTGCAAGTCACCCAGGTCCACGTTCAAATGCCGGATGGGTTCTTTCCCCACGATCAAAGGCTGGATGTGGTCATTACCCTTCGCATCTTGAATCGTATTAAGGTCCTGGAAAGCCGTTATCAACAAGCATATAGCCTCCGCCTTTCCATCGAACCCCTCGCATTGAAAACTAATGGTGATGTTCTCCCATCCGAGAGAATCGGGGCTCCCACCGCTCCTTGTGAATAAACACCCGATGCCTTCCTCCGACCCGGAGCAGACAGTATCGAAGAAAACGCAGCTCCCCGCGGCAGTAGGTCGCACAAAACCCGGGCCGTTCACCTGCATCGAGGCACGCCTATCGCCATTCGAAATAAATCCGCCCCCCGCCCGAAGCATCGTTTGTTCCCCCATCATCTTCTTACATTTTCTTACCTCATTTTTGATCCTACTTGCCACTATTGATGTGTAAGATTGTATCCTTTTAAGCATGCGTGAAATAAAAAGATCTTTTATGTGATTGGTTTTAATAAACTAAAGGTGAACTTACAGATAAATCATATGTTAATCTCCTCAAGCTTGTTAAAAAATAAAGAGGTACCGACCAAAGATGGTTGGGGAAATTTATTGGGAAAAATGATACTCCATTTGCTAATGATAATGAGTCGCTCTTGAACACAACACATCTCCAATTCATTCCCATGGATGTTGGGTTGGGTAATTTTGTTTATCTTTTCGATTCATCATACCTTTCGTAACCTCCATTTCGCTTTTGCAATGTCGCCAACCCATTCGGCGTGTCATCAAAGGTGTTCAAGAGAAGTCATTTAGTTGATATCCATTACAATACTCTTAAGCCTTCATTCCATGTTTTCCTTTCCCCGATACACTTTCGTATTAGCATCATTATGTCTCAATCATGATACCCATTTTCGTGTCGTCGATGGGGATACATCAAGGTCCTCCGCGATGGGTCACTTCCTATCGACATTACCGTATTAGGAAATAAGTTGACTTGAAACAACCTTGGTACCTTGGTACTTACATACATCAATTGGGATTTTCCTCATCTATGACATGTTTACTCATTGGCCTTCGAACGAAAAAATGTGTGGTGTTAGACGTCAACGAATTTACTCACACCAAATTTTACCATAGTACCTCGGGAGACATTAACATCATCGATACGCTTCACATTTTAACGACTTATGTCATCGATTGGTAATCAAATGGTGTCTACTATGTTCGACCTTAGCTCATTGATTCACGTGGTTAGACTTGTACATTGGTTTGGTCGTGTGAACAAGATAGAAGACCGCATCTAGTTTCATCCATCTCACATACGATTTCAGAGTTATACAAAGATCACAATGTATGATGGCCATGATCATACAAACAATCATTCTAGTCATGGGTCCACTAGTCGGGCTATCCGTGGATGCATATTTCGATCATTTTACATGTTATGTTAGCTTATGTGTTGAGCAGGGTATGCCTCCCTCAACAAAAAAATGTCATGATATAAATGTATTGTAACAAAGATGAAACTCGATGGCTATTCTTAATCCCAACTTGTCACAAGGTAAAACGCTTCGCTCACTAGTCATCATTTATGACTTTGCTTTAGGTGACAACTGCTATAGCCCATTTTGTCACATCTAAATAATTGGAATCCTAATGGGATCAATCAAATTCATATTCCTTCTGTCAACAGCTCATTGCAAAACTTCCAAGCATTCCTCTTTCTATTCCCCCAGAGCAATTTCTACCTAAAACTCGCATCATTCGAGAGCGCTCTTTAGGACCACCTCCTTGGCCGCATATTTGACAATGTTCACCTATAGGTTGCTCCACTTTGGCCTCCGTTACCTACAAAGTTGCTCCCCTTTTGCACTTGCGTTGGTTCTAGAAATTTGGGAAATGAGAGAGTATCCCTTTGTTTCCATTTTAGAAGTCAGGATATGTTGTAACCATTTACCTCAAATAAAGCATTTAGATCATATCCTACCCTACATTTGAGTTTCCATCCCTTATCCTTTGATCCCATCCTCCCATCAAAGGGGATCTAAAAACCTTAGATTTGCAATTGGATAAGAATTCCCAAATTACTCCCACTCCTCTTATATATTTACAATCTTCCATGCAAGAGGTTGGATTTATATATATATTAACTTTATGTTGCTATGTTGAGAGGCTTAATTTCATGCATTTAGGGTGATTGAGATGCACATTGTGACAAGGAAAGGAAAAGTTAGCTCGGAGAGCCTTTCACAAGATCAACACCTATTTATGTAGTTTAACCCTTCCATTTATATTAATGCAAATAATTCTATGTTTTCCTATATGTGATGTCGTTATTTCATGTATTTACCAGTGTTGATCTAATGAATAAAGTACTTAGATGATACTACATAGATCTCGTAGTTTCTCGACTTGGTGTTGTCCGATCGTGCGTGTTCTAATTTTGGAAATCTCAGCTAGAATTGGAGCATTCAAGCTAAAGGTGAGTAAAGCATGCAATGCATTCCGTGTAGGCTTCATTTATCCATCTATGCATCGTGGGTTTCTTCGTCTCTATTGTTCTCAGCCACCAAACCTAGGGGAGATACTTTGTCAAGAATCGTAAATCCCACATAACAGACATAGCTAGTATTTATAATAATAAAAAAACAAGTATAATATGGCTTAACCATAATATTTTAGGAAACATCAAAACTTTTTGAGTGTAGAGCCCTTGTGTGTGCGAAAGGAGGTGTTTGGCATCTTGCATTTTGATTTTCTCAAACATGCTTAACACATTTTTTGACAAGGTAACCGCCTAAGTGAAAATTAGCATAATATTTTATCATTTACCCTTAGTAGATATGGAGATAACATGGAACTATGATGGTTACATTAGAGTTCAAATACTATTTTCTTTTACTTATTTTAAAGTGTATTTCATCGCTTCACCATCATTTGTGGCATATGTTATCTTTCACAAGCTATATTGTACCCATTAGAGAACTTTTGAGTCAAAAATGGGCCTCCTAGAAAATATACAACCAAAATAAACTTTATAAGAACCAATAGGATTCAAGATGATGATGTCAACCATGGGGGATGATTCACTATTTTTAGGCAAAAAGTAAAAAGATTAAAAATAATAAAATAATAAAACTATTTTTCAACTCTGCATTTTCACCTTTGTCTCTGAAGGTTTTACCCAAATTTGTTTATACTCGTTGATGAAAATTTAATTCCTCATTCAGAGTACCCATGTTTGATACTTTCGATGCATTACAAGAAAATGATAAATACATGAAAAAACATCATTGCAATCACATTTTTCTTATGTATTTCTCATTTTTTCGTGTAGCGAGGTCCATTGAAAGTATTCAACATGGGTACTCCTTGGATGAGGAATCAAATTTTTGCATCCAATGGGTGTTCTCGTCAAAATTGGAGTAAACCCACAGGAGATAAGTTGAAAATACGAGTTAAAAAAGTAGTTTTTTATTTTTTCCTTTAAAATTTGATGATGTAATTTAACATTATTTTATTATTTCCATCATTGTTTTATAATTTCCTTAGGAGGCCCATTTTAGACCTCAAAATTCCCCTAATGCCACTCCTTTTGTCATGGTTATTTACTAGCGTAAACTTTCTTAAGTCTAAATTTATTAAGCATAAGGGGATTTAAAAGACATTAAGACATAACTTCCATTGGTACTTAAAATATCCCAAGTTAATATTAATCTATTCTAGTGTGTGTGTGAGAGAGAGAGAGAGAGCGAGAGAGCCTAAAGGGTTAGCTTAATCGATTTGAATTTCCATATCAAAGTTGTACTGCCAAGGAGGTCAAGAGATAAAATCCACTCAAGTTCCTCGAGATTAGCACATAGTATACATTGACAACATTTACCTCAGGCACCATTAATGTGAACAATGTGAGGAAGCACCCAGAGTGTTTTCATGAGGAATATTTCCATGGATAAATGCGTGTGCATACATGTGTTAAAGGGACCCGTTTAAAGTTTTCAATAATACCTTAAAATCTACAATTAAACGTATGAATATATAGTAATAGTCATGTGTTTAAAATTCTCTTCAAGAAGCTTCTTGTGACCCCATTATAATTATAAAAGAGTGCCAAGGGTTCATTTGGATAATATTGAGTGAAGGCATCATAAATTTAAAACTCTTGCTTCCAATCCCTTTAAAAAATTTATTGTTAAGTTTTTGAAGATAATAAGACCAATGATCGAGGATAACTTGCAATTATGTATTTTGTGTTCATGGTATCGAAACTGATTTTAGACTTGAATATTTTGAGGTAGTATGAACATCAAATCGAATTTGTCAAACACGATCTCTCATATATTAGCATATCTATGATGTACACTATATAAATTATATAGAAGCTCTATACCAATGGATTAAATATGACCTTGTGAGGTACTAAAATCCTTCTACAATATTCGTTAATATAAACACATGATCGCTCAATCACATGCAAATAATAGAAGAAGTAAATCAATTTCGCAACACAAGATATTCTTGGGAAAATAAACTGCTCAAAACCCCACTATCATATATCAGATAAAGTCAGAATCATAACAATACAATGCTTTCTCACATCGAGAAAATCTTTCACTCTCTTGATCGTGTCACTCTAATTGTTTAAATCGGGCGTGTAGAATGCTCGTGAAAATTGACAAACACTTAGCCAATTTTCATCCCTCGCTAAGCCCAAATTTCCTTCTCATGCAATCCCTAGAGAAATAGGTCCATACTAAGTAGGAAAATAAACTGTCTTGATTGTGCAATCCACTTGGCCTCTCATGACGTTGTATCACACTCCCGAGCAATTTTCTTAATAATACAACCTAAAGTTATGTTCCCTTTAACCTCCGTCAAACCGGGTCTTCATCGTAACTAACATGCCGGCAACTATTAATAGCAAATCATCAATTATTTGATTTATCACTACTTGTGAATTAAATCTAATTTAATTCACTGACCTCTTAATAATTCACCACTCGCTTATAACTAGTTAAAATCGATTTCTAACTCAATTAATTTGAGTTAACTGACACACTCACACCACACTAGTGCTACAACTGCAACCGGACCCCCAAAATATTAGATCACTCTACATGCCTCATCTTAGACCTTCAACTCAAATTTCTTGAGCTAACTCGCGCTCATGACTTATTTAACCGATAAAAGTTGTTATGAGATGAAATTACAATTTATTTAAGGAAAAATAAATTGAAGCCCACATTTAGCACTAATGTGTAACCGAATTTCTACCAATGTGTGAGTGGAATCCCAAACCAGTGTGTGCATTTTTTGTCCTTTCTAGTTTCCAATTTCACCGTTTCTTGTTGCAAATTTCAACACTCCCCTCTCAACAAGAAAGGAATTCCAATCTATCCTTATTCGATACTCGAATGTTCTACATGCAACACTTCAGTGTTGTTTGCACCTGCAATTCCCGAAAATGAATAGCCTTCGAACAATTGAATCAATATGATGCATCCGTCATCGAGTCTCTAAAAGCTACTAGTTACTACACCGGCTACTGAAATCTTTGTATCAGTTTACGACATTTGCACTGCCGCCATAACCTTGATCTCCACTCCAAGATCCGACATCTATTGCTCGATTGCCTTCCCGACATTTGACTACATCAATCCAACCGATCATTCCTCGTTACTATTGTACCGTGGGATCGTCGTAGCCAGGTTCAATCCACAATACACACCATCTCAATGGGCCCTACCAAAATTTCTTCTGGGATTATATCTAGACATCGCCCCCACCTCACACTTAGAGGTATAGCCGCATGTACTCCCTCTTCCCATATGGCTTGAAATTTCCCTCCCCGGAGGTCTCTACTTGAGTGGACTCTTCCCACTCGGGCCTCCCCTCTACTTCTCCACTTTGGGTTGCTCCACAACCTTCCGAGACAAACTTCGAGGTCGCATGTTGAGAGATAATTTCTCCCTCTCTCAACCACCAAGTCATTAACCAATGCTTTTCTCTCAAATATTTTCATGCATCCTCGACCTCAAGATCATACAAGTCTTCAATCTTACACCGATCTCGGTTTCCACTTGTCCCGTGGCTATGTGTTTAAGGAAAACCTTTCCTTTTCTAAACATCACATCATAACCACGCGTCTTCCAATACCGACACAGACACAATTCTTCCTTAGGCCTAGAACATACAAAATATCTTCTAGTTTGAGAGGGGAGCCATACCCTCTCAGTTGCAATCGTACCTTATGCTAGTCACGCTATACTCTCTCATTAACTCCAAATGCTATGTTCTATCGAGGTCCCTTTTCTCCTCCAAGTCACTAAAGAGATCTCTCTATTCTCTTCGTCATATGGAGCAGCCATTCATTGCCTAGATACCAAATTCATCCCATTACAAAGGTTGGCCATGCATGCAATGAGAGCAAATAAAGTTTTAACCGTGGAAGCTAACGCTTCACCCGCCGCAACCGTAGCTCCTTCGCTTGCCTTATTCTATGGACAATTCGAGGTACAACGCCCATGCTCGTGAGCGTTGAAAACACATGATTCGGGACAAGTATATCTTGCCCTCTTTACCTGGGTCTTATTTTTCCTTGGCTTTCTTTCCTTTTCCGACTAATGCATGATCTTCTTCTTTTTCTCGGGCTTGGAGGTCTCGTCTCTAGTGCTTCGCCTTATGGGCCTTTTATTACCAAGTTTCGACCACAAACGCTCCCAAATAGTAACTTCTCCTCCCCCATTCATAGAGTCCCTTCCGGTAGCTATGCTACCTTCGGGAAAGCCTAGAAGTGCTAGTCCGACTCAAATAATCATGGGTTGTATCGTCACACTCAACACTTCGAAGCCTAGTCTCGACATTGAGTGAACTTCACCAAGTATTTTGGTTTTCGTGTTCCTATGGTTATTGTTTAACAAGAGTCTACGAGGTATTTATGTATATGTATTATTTATGTGGTTATATATATACACCCCCGTGGTTTATGTATGTATGTATATATCTATATATATATATATATACATACATATATATATATATATATATATATATATGTATGTATGTATGTATATATATATATGTATGTATATATATTTATATATATATATGTATGTATATATATTTATATATATATATATATGTATGTATATATATATATGTGTGTGTGTGTACATATATATATGTATGTATACACACACACACACACACACATATATATATAAGTTTGGTTTTACAAAAAATTGTGCCCCGAGACACATATGGCTACACCAACCATATGAAAACTACATGCAAACATCTAAGTAGACTAATCGTGCTCATGATAAAAATACACTATACGAGCTATCTTTGCGCAGAAATCACCAATACGTCTTGGCACCCCCATAGTGCGCCGCCGAAGTCGCATGGGAACTTGATCAACTATGGTCTCATCAACCCCCGTGGGTCAATCCTTCCATGTGGCACTCTACCTCTAATAGGACCTTAGCTACCTTAAGATCTCGTAGCGCATACCGTCCTACCACAACAACTTGTACCGGTACCATCGCATCCTCATGTGGATGTCCTCCTACACGATGGAGATATGATGCACTCACCGGTCGAACTAGTCCAACATTTGCATGAAACATCAACTAGTTTAGTCTCGAAACATTAAAAAACCAAAAAAATTGTAAAACTTTTCAAAAACTTAATGGTCAAAATATTTTTACTCAAGCATCCCATTTCACCTCGTGAAGCACGAGCTCAAGATTATCATGGAAATTCATCCCCCGTGTAAGGATAGTCATCGATTGTGATGAACCTGTTCGCACAACCATGCAAAGAAGACTCAGAAAATTATCAAGTGACGAACTTGCATGTTGGTCCATATGATCTATCCACCTTCATTCGTGGTACCCTTGGGACACCGACCTAGTATAACCTCGCTAAGGTCAAGAAATGCCCCCACTTAAAGAAAAATAGTCTAAAATTGATCCATAACGTGTTTTTCAACTTCCCCTTTCGCTTTGGTCAATTGTTCTTTTCATATTGACTAAGACACCCCATGGTGTGCCGCCGAAGTCGCATGGGAACCTCGATCAACTATGGTCTCATCAACCTCTGTGGGCCAATCCTTCCACGTGCCGCCACTTCCTTGATAGGACCCATACCTTAAGATATCAGTAGCGCATACTATCCTACCATATAACAAATTTACCGGTACCACTACCTCCTCATGTAATGCTCCTGCCACCAGCGGGAGATATGATGCACTCACTAGTCGAACTAGTCCAACATTTTCATGAACATCAAATAGTTTAGTCTTAGAAACATTAAAAAACCAAAAAATTATAAAACTTTCAAAAACTTAATGGCCAAAATATTTTACTTTAATAATCCCATTTCTCACCCTCAATAAGCACGAGTCAGGGGGTTATCAGGAAATTAATCCCCATGTAAGGATAGTCATCATCATGATTACTGTCCACAGAAATCATCCAAAGAAGATTGAAGTGAAAAATGACTGAACGAATCCTGGTAATAAGTCAAATTATGATCTATCCACCTCTCATTCGTGTACCCCTCGCATCAATCGACTCTATAATAACCCGTTTAAGGCCGAAGAAATGGCCCCACTTAAAGGAAAGAGCTCAAAATCGAGCCATAACCTAATTTTTTCAACTTTCCTCTTTCTCTTTGGTCAATTGTTCTTTCATATCGATTTTGTGACAACCTCACTCTAGTTAAACACTATCACGCGTACACCTCATCCCATACCTGCATGCACACTCACTCACTACATGGAGTGTCGAGTTACATTCGTAAATCTAGCAATGATAAATTGGATCGTCCTTTATACCAGGAATCGGGCTGCATCTTTGATATTAATATTCACATCCCTAGTAGTTTGGGCTTATAACAATAGTGGGGTTGACATAGTCTTTCATGGTCTCCACCACCTTCTCCCACCTAAAAGAGATAAGTGCACCCCTCTCTGATAACCCTATAAAAAAGTAGATACTTACTCACTCATTCCAAGAGTATATGTTCCCCAAACGGAACGTTTGTACTCCAACATCCTATAAAAATGGACAAGTATTTCAACAACATTTTTCCTACTAGGTATCCAAGAATTTCAGCAATCCACAATTTTTCAACACTGGATAGCAGTAGGATCATTTTCTCGCCGTCAAATATTGCTCTTCATGGTCTCTTTCTTCCAAACGAATGCCATTTTGTGCTAATCGACACCTAAAACATCAACAAAGGATTCATTAGGCTCCTTTTCATGCAAAAATATGAAAAAAATTTCGAGGATAACCGAAAATTGATCTTTTTCGCCAACGCACCCTTGTAGTGCAAAATGTATATCGCACCTCTCCCGCATAGTTTTCATAAATTAGCTAGGTTTAACACCTTTTTGACATCGAGGGGGTCGTTGGTCCTAAGGCGAGTTTTAGTAATCCTGTGGCCCTCAAACCTCAAAACTTTGACATGATACTGCCAAAAATGACCATCAAATGAAAAGAAGGGTCTTAGCTCCTTCCCTGAAGTGATGGTACTCAAAATGATTCATTGGATTCGCCGCAATCAATTGCATGATCAAGGGAAAAATGCTCTAAAACCCTCATCGTTAGTTGTGAATCGTTAAAATGGTAAAAAAAAGAATAGTCAATTTGAGTGTTTATGGTCATTTCTTACATTGTTTGCCCAAATTTAATGTTTTGACCTATATATGCTTCGTTTTTACTATGATACGTGTATGTTTAACTTTTGTGTGTTTCGAGTAGTCAAAAGTTGTTAATGGTGTTTTGACATGTTGTAAATAAGTTATATTGACCGTATACAATTTTATCTCTTTTTCTGCTCTATAAACTTATGAAAAAGGAACCTCAGGGAGTCCTCTTCAACTCTTTTCAAACTCCCAAAACATGAAAAGATTTGGCCGAGTACTACTTTTCAATCTCGTTAAAGTAAATGAAAATTTTTTCGCTCAACATATAAGTTTTCATCTTTTTGGACAAGAGATGGACTATTTATGAAAAAAGAATACCTATTCAAACATGGCTAAGATGTTCTCTTCAAGATTGCTTTCTACGTTTTCAACCAGAGAGAATATCTACGAAAAGGGAGAATTAAAGTTATTTTTCACCTCTTTTTCAAACTCTCTAAATGAAAATATGTCGAGTTTTACCTCCGCCGGACTCGTTAAAACATCTTACAACAATGGACGGTTTAACATGATGAGGCTGGAACCACTCTTCTAGGGTTCATTGCAACATTTCGAGGGATTCTTCCAAGGGTGAACTTACAAATCAATAATATGTTATCTCAAGCTTGTTAAAAAATAAAGAGGTATTGATCGGCATGGTTGGGGAAATTGGGAAACCAGGGTATCGATTTTTCTCATGGAAGTGAGTCACGGAACACAAAACTTTGCACTTCATCTCCGGTGTTGTTGGGTTGGGTAATCTGCTTATCATTCATTTCAACATACCAAGTTTCCATATCAATTGGACTGCTTCCAACTCCATTCAATGTCAGCAGTTCAAGAGTAGTCATTTCTAATGGATATCTATTGCAATACTCTTAAGACTTCATTCCATGTTTTCATTTTCCCGATCCAATTATGTATCATCATCATTTTGTCGCAATCATTATTCATGGTTCATGTTGTTGATGGGGGATACATCAAGGCCCCTCCCGCGACGAGTTGCTCGTCGACATCAACACATCATCCAATAAGTTGACTTAGAAAACACCCCCTTTGGTAGTTTGGTTCTTACATACATCAATGACAAGTTTCTTGCTCTCCTCAAGTAAGGTGTTTACATCATTGGCATTCGATCACTTCCGTGTGGTGTTTGACATCAACTCATTTACTCACACCATACGTATTGTATTGTACATTTCGAGAGCCATTTCATAGGTGCCCGCAATTTGTTAGATCGGTAAGACCAAATAAACATGGGTAACATAAAACCAACTGAGTCCTAGGACGGCCTTCTCGGGACTCGCAGAGGGCTCTCTATATTTGTATAAAATATATAACTTGATTGATTTAGGATGTGCCGATTTTAGGCTAGTTAAAATAATAGGGATTGTTTGTTTCTATTGTTTGGTTGCTTTGTTTAGAAGAACAAGATGGGAGTAAAAGAAGTTCAAACCATCGGGCTATGGGGTATGTTAAAGGTTTGAGGAGTACATTGATAAATCAAGGGTGTTCCACAAGGCAAGCTAAATAAGCCAAATGGATCTTGATAAACTTTATGTGGATGTGAAAGGAATACCAAGTTGTGAATTTAGTAGCCTTAAAGGGAAATTAAGAATCCTTTAATATGTACTAGAACAACAAGAGTTTTTTAGATTACTATTCTTAAGAAAGAACCAAAGGACAAGTATACCATAAAATTCTTCGAATTTACTTTACCAAGTAACGTTTAAGGTAACAATCCAACAAATCCTGTGAGAGCAAGGAACTCCTAAATTCTCTAGCCTATTCACTTTAAGATAAAGAAAACATTTAAGATAACAATTAAGTAATGATTAAAGAGCAGAACCCTAAATTCTTCAATTAGACTTCAAGGACCTTTTAAAGTGACAGCTCAAGATAGACCAAAGGACTGGTGGGCAAACCATAAACTTCTTTAGCCAAACCATAGTAAGTAAACTTCAAAGAAAACCTTCTCAGAATAACATTTCAAGAAAAACCAAAGGATAAAGGCAAACCATAAACTTTTCGTCGGATTCTATGAGTTAATCTCAAGAAACAAACTAGGTGGAACTTGAGAGCCAGAAAATCCTAAATTCTCCAATCAGCCCAACAGAGAAAAACATTTAAATAAATGATAAATCGTGTATACCACGTGCCTCTAAGAGCATATCTTAATTTAAGTTTTATGTTCCTTTGCTATAAGAGAAATTGATGTACAAAATGGAAAATAGAAGACAACAATTACAAGATCGAATATCACCATCTTAAAAAGTTCATGAATCCCCGTGGAATGTGCTTCGTTTATTGATATCCAACCCAAAACAACTCCGCAGCTCCAAAGCCAACTTCTTTACAACTCGCAGTCTATAGCATTCATCTCAACAACAAACACTAAAAATGAATCATTCATGCAATATTTATCTCATGTACCAGGAGGTGATCCTAAGCTAGGGTTTCGTATGTAATTTATTATAGAGCTAATGCATTTCGACCTTGAGACCATGCAAGGCCCAAGGCAAAATATTTAAGACAACCTCACCGTAATAATAACTCCTAACTTCATTGTTTGAGCTAACTTGGAAATATTTGGATTCTTAAGGCTTTTTAATAAATTTTGTAATAAATGCCGGGTAGATGAGAAATATCTCCGAATGCCTCGATAAGTGTTGACGTCTTTTTTGGAAAGAAAACATGTCGTAGGTGGAAAAATGTTTTCTCGAAGAAGTAAATGCCTTGGGTTTAATCATTCGAATATGCCTCCGTGCTAATCTTCTTTGAATTTCCCTTTAACCTCTCGTTTAGGCCTCTAAACCACATTTTCCTTTAACCTCTCGTTTAGGCCTCCAAACCTCGATTTTCTCTTTTAACTTCCGGTTCAGGCCTCTAAACCCGTTTTCGTTTTATCGTTTCGCTTTCATCCATGAGTGGATTTGATCTAGGAACACCGATAATATAATGACATTTGCCTCCACATGGATGCAAACTCATCATTTTCATCTTCATCACTTTCACTCTACATGTTTCTCTTCCATGGAAAATCCATTTGGGTATCATCAAGAACGTGAGGTCCCAACATTGTGCCCTTCAACCATTTCGTGTCTCTCCCACTTTACCTTCATCCAATTTCTTTGTGTTCTAGAGAAGGTAATGTCCGTGCCATTAGTAGCATCTTCAAAATCTTTTGTAGTTTCCACGATAAAATTCAACTCATATTTTCCACCCTCTGCCACCTTTTTCAAATCTCTGATCGTCGCGTATCTTTACAACAATCATTAGTGTTGTCTTCTAATTTATCTATAGCCCTTTCAATTTCATTCATTTCTCTCCATTTCACCTCACCCTTTTTTTCCATATTCCATCAATATTTTCCGATAGATTTTCTTCATGTTTTGCCTTGTGCTTTCTCCATGTCATTTTCACAAGTAATCAATACTTTGGCACTCAAATGGACTACCAAGTTTATAACCCGTGTCATCTACAAAACCAAGTTTTTCACCTTTCCCTTGGCCGTAAATTGTTTTCATTCAGAGTGTTGTATAGCCTACCTCATCGCATTTTTGGCCGATAAATATTCCAACACCTCTTCTGCTGGCGTTAAACTTGCCCCCCATTTTTTTCACTGTGTCTCCGAATTGAGAAGTTAATCCTCCTAGGAAATTTTAGGTCCTTCTTGAATAACCATGTCTCAACATTCTACTACATCCGAGCTAGATTCTACAAAGGAAAAGGCTCGAAACATACAAGGATTGGGGAGCCGAAAAATGCTTATCATTATCATGTCAGACAAAGATCCAAAATCCAATGTACTTGACTTATCTAAAGAGGCTAAGCATATAGTTTGAGACCATCAATGCTTGAGGAACTCGGGAACATGGGAAAAGAACTTTCCCCGCAAGAATACTTCTTCGGGGCTTCATGAGGTAAACCATACCTTGAGCTATTTATGAAGGCTAGAGGGGATTTTGAAGCTAAAAGTTTCACTGCTGACCAATTAGTCTATTTCTATTAATCCCAAAAATATTTCCTCCATATTTTTATTCATCTCTGGAGAACAAGTCAGAGAAGAACACATCTCGTGTTACACTTCCATAATCTTCACTACTCGATTTCCTTATCTTCGTTGATTCGGGACTACTCTTAGTGGCTTCTCGAGGAATTAGGAAGTGTTTTGAACTTTGTTGAATGCTAGAACACGCAAACAATCTTCCATGTATAGGCGTGCAACGCCACCGTGTGAGCACACAACGCCTCGAAACACGCAACGCTCTCCGTTGTGCGCGCAACACCTTCACAAATTAAGTTGGAAATCCCCGCAAGGGCACAACGCCAAGGTACAAAGCGCAATGCCGAAATCAATGCGCAACGCCTTTATTGTTTTCGTGGAAAGGGCACAACCGTCAATCACCGTTCTCCCGAAAGGGTGTATCACCAAGGTACATGCACACACGATGCAAGCGTACAACGCCAAGCTTATGAGCACGCAACGCCGAGAAAATTAGCAAAATTTCGCTCAAAAACTCAAAAACTCTTCTCGTCAATGCTCCTAATACTTTGAAAGGTAAAATGGCTTGTTTGAAATGTTTGATGGGATTTATAGGCAAGTGGATTTTGATCTCGACTTTGAAATACCCACTTTTCCGATGTTTGATGTCTTCTTCTTTTATCGATACTCTTTGACACCTTTTTCATCGCATGTTTGATCAACTTGAGCCGGATTTTCTTTTTCGGCTCACCGAGTTTGAAAAATGGCTTTGAAAACGGAATACATTTATTACATATTAAAACATAAAATTACAATTGGAGAAATTTAAATAAAATTACATAAGTGACTTTTTTATCAAAATGTCATTTTGATAAAAAGTCCCCGAAACTCGAAAATACAATCCTCAAAACATAATAAATATACCATGATGATCATAATCCTTCACATAAATATGCGTGCCGACCTCATCTAATGAAAGGATGACCTTGAAAAATGCAAAAACCCTAATGACCTAATGGGAGTGCTATTTGACCTGATTTTTAATGAAATTTACTTAAAAAAATTTCAATTGAAAAGAGCATTTCTAAAAGTGCTATTATGCTCAAGGGACATGTGGGAATGAGTCAAAGAACAAGAAATCTTAGAGGGAGGATGGAGTTTTCGACAAGGACAACCACCACGTAACAATTCAAATCATGACCTAAATGGAATGATGAAAAATTTATTCAAGATGAGACACCTAAGATGCACATGCAAATGTGTTTTGATCCTCAAAGGGAAGTATGCAAATAATAACACTAACGAAGTAAAAGAAAGTGAAAAATGTGAGGGGGCCGATGGGACCTTTAGTGGGAAAAATGGGGAAATGAGGTTTTAGGTAGGAAAGAAGGATGAAATCGAGAGGTATACGCCCATAATGAGTCTTTTAAGAGCAACAGGTGAATTTGAGATGGCAACCGAGAGATAGGGAAAAAGGTTTTATGAAGATAATGAAGGCAAGGAAATTTCTAAAGATAGCCGATAGGCAAAGAATACTATCTTGAACTGATTGTAATAAATCCATAGTTACTAGTGAATCTATAGAATACAAGAGGATAATAGTGGCTCCACCAGGAGGAAACTCCTTTAGGAGGTGTCAAGAACCTTAGAGTTCGTATCTTCCGGAATTTGTAGATCATTGCCTCGCCGTGTCATGCATTCCTCTTTCTTCAATCACGATTTTCTCTCGCCGTTCTTTGAAGCCGTGATCTTTTAAAGATATGAAATCATGCTTTGTCGCAACTCAACTCTACCTACCCATCATACTTTTCCTAACATTTTTTTTTCTTCACGGCTTATTTGGATTGGCAAACCTTTGATCGTTCTTTTTCTTTTGAAAGCATAAAACTATCTATTTCTACCCTTATAACATCCAAAGGCTCATATTAGATCGACAAGCTCTTTTATTCTTTACCTAATCTACTTATCTGCCAAGATTAAAATAAACTTACGTATCTTCATTCTCTAATCTATTAACATGAAATTTAAAACATGGCTAAATCAAGATTAAGCTATTGGACAAGCAATGAATTATGCAGACTGACAAGCTACACACAATATTTATTTCCTTGCACAAGTAAGACTAGAAACTTGAGGGCTATAATTTAAAATTTTTTCATTCATCCCTCTCTCTTTTGGTTCGTATTTGAACTTTGAGCCAATTTCTTTTTTCTAACCTATTGGTAATCGATAAGCCAAGTTTAAACAATTCTGGAAAATCTTCATTTTCTAACTTATCAACAAAAATTCAAAATTTTGCTCAATCATGATTAGGCCGTATGATCGAACAAGACTCTTCTCGAAAGTAGTGGCATTTGGATCACACACTTTCTAAACATTCTTTTTTGGTATGGGGCTTTACCTTTTCTTTATTTGCCCTCTTTTTTTATTTTCTTTGTTTTTTGTCTTTATCTCTCCGATCTTTTATTCAAGCAATGTTATGTATAATGAATAAAGCTTCAAATTGAGATTTTTTAACAAAAATAATGTTTGAGCCGTAGAAATTATATGAATTAAGCATGCATATGTCCTAGATTCACTCGATCTCACAATATTTAACTTCTTGCAAATACGTAATCATTCCAATCGCTAATATTTTGCGAAAAAATTAATCGCACACACATGTAAAGTATAAATAAAAACAATCACACATAACACAATGTTTAACCATGTGAAAGCCTAAAGTCAAAACCCCAACTATCATATATTATGTATCATGGAGATAATATGACAATCATACAAAGATTAGTATCAAGCTCTCGCACAATACAATTGTCATACACTAATCGCAGAAAATCTGCAAATCCATGCACCGATCTTTGCCCTCCGCTAGCCCGCCTCCACCGCACAATCCCTAATCAAGAATAGCTCCGAATGAATTCAAATTACTCTTGCCTTGACTCTGCAATCATCATTGGCAACTCCAATGTGTGTGTGATGCAATCAATGTATCACTATAGTCACAAATAAACATAGTCCATCTTACCTCTTCTTTCACCTATTCTCCACCGGGTCTCCATTGAACCGACATGCACCGTAGTTAACCGCCGTATTGTTCACTTGATTAATGAGTTATTATTTGTGAATTAATTAACTAATTAATTCACTCCACTCTCACTAGTGTATCATTCCGCTAGACTAGATACAACTAGCCTTAACCGAGTCTAATTGAGTTAAACTAATACAACTCAATAAACTAATCTTCCAACTCACATAAATTTTCCACTTCAGCTTCTCACCGAGTCCTCCATGCATGAACTCTAGTAAACCCTTAGGAATTGCGTATTCCTTCAAATTTCACCGATTTTCCAAATCGTTCACCGAAATAAAGTGCTCCAAGAGAATAAGTTGTTGTTTATTGTTGGATTATATTAGGAGCTAATAATAATCGTACATGTATCTATTTAGATCAACGATCTATAAATAGAATTCGCCTAATTTTCTAAAAATAGAATCTCATATATTTTTCACATTTGACCAACCATATACAAATAGCCTCCCGATACATATAGAATATGCTCACCATGTCTAAAAAATATACATACACCTAAAAATAGTCAGGTGGGCCCCACCTAGTTTAGGTGATTATTTTCCAACTAGGATCAAGGATGATGTTTCGTGATGCCTCCTTCAATCGTTTCTTTGCTGCACCAACATGAGCATCCCGCCATTGACATGACCTCCAAATAATTATGTTTCATCCATTTCTTGTAGGAAAATGAATTCGTTACTCTCGTTGCACGGATGATGGGTGGACCCTTCCATGTATTGTCAAATTTTCCATGTTTACCTTTGTCCTCTCTTCTTGAATCCCACTTCAAAGATTCTCTTTGTCTCCAATTTTCGTCATCTCGCTTGGTCCTTTTGTAAAAAGCTTCTTGATGTTTTTCTCGTACTCTGATGTGTTATGTTGTATACTTCTTCTCGGTTTGTCAGAATTCGCATAACTGATTTATTCTTCTTTGCATATCATTTTATTCAGACCGCACTTCTTGGATGAGCTTCATTACCGGCACTCAAAATTTGTTGGAAAAACTACATCCATGCCATACACTAGCCGTATAGTGAGACATATTAATTGATTTCTTGTTTGTTAATTGTCTGGCCTACAAGGTATGCACCGTTTGTTATGCCATGAATTTTTGTTCTCTTCTAGCAATTTCTCGATGATATGTGTACCAAAATTTTGTTAGAGGACTCGCCCAACCCATTACCTTGAGGGTAATAAGTCAGAATTCATAATGTAATGTGATACTTGTGGCAAAAGTCCACCATTCTCTTTCTGTTTAAATGCGTAGTATTCACGTGATGATTTTTCTCTCGGGGACAACCAAATCTCGAACATAATATCGGGTTTCAAGGAATTTGATGATTACCAGTCCGTGGCGCTCTAGAAGGAATGGCCTCTATCAATTCTGAAAATTAGTCAACAGAAGTGAGGATCCATTTGTGTCAAGTGCAGGAGGCAAGGTGATTTCTCCAATGAAATCTAAACCTCAATCGTTGAAAAGGAGTTTCAACACTAATAGGTTGTAAAGGAAAAGACAACAATTTTCTTTCCCTAAAAAGATCTGCATTTATGGCAAGTCACTACTAGCTTGTGGATATCAGTGGAAAGAGTGGGCCAATAGAAACCAACTCTAAGGATTTTCACGATAGTGGTTTTCCAATGTAGATGACCTCCAAATTCTCCTTCATGAAACTCATGCATGATTCTATCTCGCATCTTCGTCAAGTAAACATTTGCCAGATACCAACAGTAGTTTTTCCAATATAAAGCTTTATCTAGAATGCAAAAATTTATAGCTTTTAGTTTCAAGAATCGCCTTTGTTTTCGATAAAACCAGGAGGAGCATTTAGATTAAAAAGCACATATAATATATCAAGATACCAAGAGTGAGTTTAGAAATGCTTCTTCAATAGGTGGAGTTGCCAACTCCTCTTTGCTCATCCAAGGAATGCATCATGTTTATGTCCTGCTTGAAAGTTAGCTTCAACCATCGCCTTGGCCATCTCTGCCCCTTGATTAGCTTGGTGGGTTTGATCTCCAGATCATACTCTAAGATGACAACGATCCACTTACCTCTCTTTTACCATCATGATCCCGAGTTAGCATGAACCTTAACAACCGATGAGGAACAAAAGCAATGACATGTGAATGCAAGATAAACTCCCGAAATATTTTAATGCTTCGATTAAGGCAAAAGCTTGTTTTTCCATAATGTTATATTTCAGAGGTGCATCTCTGAAGGCCTTTGTCAAGAAAGCTATGATGTTCTTTTCCCATTATGTTCTTTTGTAGTAATAGATCATAAAGAATTGTGTGTTCTAATGCAAATGAGAAGATGGAGAAGTCCTTGGAAGTGAAGTCGTATCGATGAGGACCGATGTCTTTGGGTGAGCTTGTTTTACCCAATCAAAGGATTGTTTTGCTTCTATGGTCCATTTTACTCCTATTCCTCTTTCAACATGTTAGTAATGTTTCTTAGGAGTTTCTCAGTAAGGTTTGGTATGAACCCTCTTAAGAAGTTGATCTTTCCAATGAAATACCGAAGCTCTTTGATGTTCCTAAAGTGAATGATCTACAATATCCCCTCAATCTCTTCGGTCTATCTTAATCCCTTCTTCAGATATGATATGGCCTAAAAGCTTTCCTCTTCTTGAAGACCAAACAAAGTTTTCTTGGGATTTAAAGATAGACCATACTTTCTACATTTTTTAAAGACCTTTTCTTAAGTGATCTGTGTGTTCTTCATCTATTTTTGAATAAAGATCGTGGATGTCACCAAGATATATCACAATGAAGTAACCTATTTCTTCGAAAAATCAATGTTCATGGCTCTTTGAAAAGTGGCCCCATCATTCATTAACCTAAAAAATGAATTTTTTAATACATGAAGGTGCCCCAAGGTGTAGTGAAAGTACAGGTTGATCATCCGGATGTACTAGCACCCGATTATACCCCGAAAACCATCAAGCAAAGATATTGTTTTTGAGCCTACTACCCTTTGCAGTATATGATCCATCTTAGGTAAAGGGTAGTTGTCTTTCAAAGAGGCTTTGTTTAAAATTTTTAAAGCCTATGCATAGCCTAATTTTCCGTTTTCTTCCTTACCGATACAAGATTCGAGACCCGATTTGAAAGTACTTGAGTGGGACTATTATTCCAAAGATCATATATATTTTTTATTTCTTTCTCAACCAAAGGCACTTAGAGGTAGGTTTATTCGCTGCACTTCGCTTAAATGGTTTTGCTCTTCTCGAGAGGAATCTTATGCGTAATGATGTTTCGTATCATAGGACTTCAAGTCCTCATAGCCCCATGCAAACACATCATTAAATTATTCGAACAACTCAATGTATTCATGTTTTATGTGAGTTGGTAGTATTTTGGACAAATTTATTATTTGTGTCTTTCTTTCACTTCCTATGTTTCATTCTTCTACACTCGTTTTCAAGGATTCTATTTTAGGCTTCCTAGCAACATCATTGAAATCAAATAGTTCTTCTAAGGGGACAAGTCCTCTTGGCCATAGATTCTCTTTGCATTACAATACCTCAAGGTCCCCTTTAAAATGGACCTTCACACAAGCCCTCATGAGGGTGTTCTAACCGCATTTATATCACAGCGCATAAGGTGGCTCTATTTTGTGTGTTTATTCCCTCAAACATTTAAGTCCTCTTCATGATCCAAGTCTGATTTTGGCATTTCAAACTCATTGTCGGGATCGGCAGAAGTATTCAACTGCTTTTCACCTTCAAAAAATTTCTAATAATCTATGTTATCGGGGACTTCCTGGTCACTTTTTGACTTTTACTATGTATTGTTCACTGCATGAGTGCGCTTGGTAAGTGTCAAGTGTACTTAATGCTAGTTCATTTTGCAAGGTTGTTTTGAGTTCTTCGTATTTCGCAGGTAAGTTCATATTTTTCAAATGTTTTTAGGAGGTCTAAGGCAACATTTATATATTCTTAACTCCGGGGGATTTTGCTTAATATTCTCCTTTAATTTTCCTAATAATTAGCTTAGAATCTCCCCGAATGGAAATCTTCTTAGCTCTTATATTTTTCAAAGATTTGTAAACCTAGGAGAAGAGCTTCATATTCTGCACATTGTTTCCAGATATTGAAAATCCAACTTGTAAGAGTAACCCTCATTTGTGTTGTGTATCCAACACCTACTTCTGGAACCAACTTCGCCACAAGAGCCACTCAAATCTCATGTTCCAAAGAGTTTCAAGTTCAGATTTTCCATTTGTGTTGTTGTTCATGGTCAGCAGGATTTCACCGTTATGTTCTTCATTTGTGCTCTCTGCTCTGATCGTTTCCGATGTGTCTTTCTCTTCCTCTTTCGCCTACTTGTTCATTAATGTCATCCTCATTATACAAAATAAACAAATCAATATCCGAATGGAAAGAATAGAGAGGGGGTGTTGTTAGGTTTATCTTGGTTGCTTACCATGTATTTCATGTGAGTTATCCTGGGAGGCCTCTTTGTTTGGTTGAAGACCGGAATGGTAGCATATTTCATGTCCATTTAGAGGTCTCCAAGCTCGTTCCCCATGATCTAGATAAGAGCATACCATATTTGGGGGAATGTCGCCTACTACAATATCCATCACTAGGATTTTGGCTAGAATTTCAGGGCAAATTAACGCATGTATCTGATTAGGCCTAGAATTCTGACTCTACTTGAATCAAAAAGAGTTAAGTCTTTGTATGGTCTAGTTAATTCAAGGCCTAATCTTTCCATGAATACTTTTGGAATGAGGTTACGAGAAGCTCTGACCTATTATCATGAATGTTCAAACTAACATAGAATGGAGGCACACCTCCCTCAAACTTTCCTCCACCTCCTGCCCAAACAACAATCCTAGTCATTACCGCATTTAGAGTATCAACGTTATTTCTTATGTTTAAAGCCTTCAAAACTTGAGATCTATATACATCTTGAGTCACTAATTCAAGTAAGGGGTATGGCTATTTTATCTTAAAAATTTCACTCTCAATACCGAATGGTTTACGTGCTCCTTTGTAGATTTAAATCCCTCGCCTTTATCGTACATTGTTTTTTCAACAATCTTTATTGCCGAATTTTATCTTTGGAATCTCGCTAAAAATGTAGCTTTTTCGTGGCCAATTGGGCCGATGTACTAGGCGTATTTGGTAAATCCACTATTCGATGATTTTGTTTTTTTCTTTGGATCGTAAAAGCTTAGCCATCATGTTTGTATTTTCTTCGTTGTCTTTTTAGGACCTGCTTTTGGGTCTTCCTGGTGAGAGATTCGGGTTGTTCCTCTCGAGGCATCTTGGTTTTGTTACTTCGAGTCATACCGCCTATGAACCTCCATGATAGCATTTTCAAATCCTAGTTTGTATTCTTTAGAATCCCCATATGTTCTTTCAAATTTTGGTTTGAGGAAAACGTAGACCTTGTTCTTCTTCTCGTGCAGAAAATAATGTCTTCATTATCGAGCCTATTAGATTGACATGGTGTTCTTCTGCTCCTCACCCTTATCTTTCTTCTTCATCTACATAGTTTTCGAAAGGAGGTATGATTTGGTCGATCAGTTTCTTCTTTGTCTAATTTGAGGAGGATCTCTTCGAAAGTTTTGGCTTCTGCTTCTATTTTGAGGATTTGATCGGGGTTTTCCTTGGGGGGTGTTATTTCATTCAAGTTAATTCTCTCCATCATCCTTTCAATTGTCATAACTATAGTTGACAATTTTAGCATCGATGTGGAGGCCACAAGTTCCTCTTTGTTTGTAACCCTCTTTCTCGTCTTCATTCTTTAGCCCTTTGGCAAAAAAAATATTGGCTTCTACACTTACTTCTCCTTTGCATGTCTTCTAAGGTAAGTGATCTCTTTCTCTTAATTGGTAAACCATTTCTCGGACTGACTCCATCCGGAAATTTTACTAGGCTAGGCCTTGTGGGGGTTTCATGGGGAGGAAGTGCATTATATACACTATTAAACCTAGTGCGCCGTCTTAATAATTTCCCAACATTTATTTTAAGGTTCTCATACTCGATAATATTTGAAGAGGATTTTTCTTAGTCTCCCACTTGTTTATGAATACTGATGAAGGGAAGGGAGATCGTGAAGGCTATTGGGGGTTAAGCTCTTGAACCATTTCTTTCGTTTCTCCCTAAACTTTGGGCAAACATTCTCATTTTTCCGGTCTCATCTTCTAATTATTTCTGTAATCAAAAGCATCATTCATCTTGTCTACATGCCGTTGGGAAGTTGTAGGATCATCCCATTAAAGTGAGGGATCCTAGATTGATAGTCCTCGTGGCATAGGTAGTAAAGGTTGTGGTAGGGATCAATGGGGCATACCATGCCGCCATGTTTTGAGGTAAAGGAACCCAAGGAGGATTTATAAGAGGAGGGTTTATGAGTGGAGGTGGAGGATGAAATGGAGGGGTTCTTTGAATAGCGGATGTATGAGAGGGGGTAGTAGATGTACTTGGACCAACTAGCTAATATTGAGTAGATTTGGAATGAAAGGAGTCAAAGTGTTGGAGAAACTTAGGATCAAGAGGAGTGGAAGGAGAGGCTTACTAGGAATCGAACAGAAAGCTAGTAGGATCAAGGGTTTGTCCGACCATCCAACTTTGAGACTTATTTTTGAATGGAAGTTTCTTCTACGGTGTAAGTCAAATCGGGTATCTTGCAAGGATGTAAGGTTTTGAGGAAAGGAGCTTGATTTAGAATTGGCTCAAAAATAGTCAACCTTTAGTTCTCGAGTTTTTCTTAATATTTTTCCGGGTTATCAACTATGGCAGAGGATTTGGGTCGTGGTGAGATCTCGGTGCGTATCTTTTCAGAAGCTAGATTTATCTACAAATACGAGAGAGGCCGAAAGTTTATAAGCCTTTTGAAAAAAAAACCAATCGCAAGAATATCGAAGTTCACGTATGTTACCGGGCTTTATACTATTAGATAGATTAATACATTCCTAGGAGTCTATGAGAACCAAGGAGTCACTGTGCCTACTAAAAACTAGTGGAGTCACCAAAAGGATGATTTTTTTAGGATTTGTTCATTGTCCACCATCAACAACTAGATACCAATCTTGAGATGTTTTTGGATTTTCTTATTTTTTTTATAGAACACTAAGATTTTTCAACGAGTGCTCCGTAAGGAGTCATTATGTTAGGTCCCCGTAATTTGTCGATTGGTAAGACCAAATAAACATGGGTAACATCAAACCAACTTTGGAGTCCTATAATCTAGCCTTTCCGGACTCAGAGGGCTCTTTCTATATTTTTAGTAAAATATATAGCTTGATTGATTTAGGATGCTAATTTTAGGCTAGTTAAAATGATAGGGATCGTTTGTTTGGTTGCTTTGTTAGGAAGAAAATGGAGTAAGAGAAGTAAACCATTGGGCTATGGGGTCTATAAAAGATTTGAGGAGTACATAAATAAATCAAGGGTGTTCTACAGGGCAAGCTAACTAAGCCAAATGGATCTTGATAGCTTATGCGATGTGAAATGAACACTAAGTTGTGAATTTAGTAGCTTTAAAGGGAAATTAAGAATTGTTTAACATGTATTAGAACAAGAAGAGTTTTTTAGACTACTATTCTTAAGAAAGAACCAAAGGATGGGCATACCATAAACTTTCCTGGCCAAAATTTATCAAGTAACCTTTAAGACAACAATCCAACAAATCCTAGAGAGCAAGGAACTCCTAAATTCTCTAGCTATTCACTTTCATACAAAGAAAACATTTAAGATAACAACGTAATGATTAAAGAGCAAAGGAACTCCTAAATTCTTCAATTAGACTTCAAAGACCTTGAAAGTGACTATTCAAGATAGACCAAAGGACAGGGAAAAACCATAAAATTTTTAGAAAAAATCTAGTAAGTAACTTCAAAGAAAACCTTGGGAAAAAAGTTTCAAGCGAAACCAAAGGACAAAGAACCATAAACTTCTTTATCCTGACTCTACCCAGTTAATCTAAAGAAAAAAACTGTGTGGAACCGGAGATATGGAACTCCTAAATTCTCCAATCAAGCCCATCAGAGGAAAACATTTAAATAATAGAAACTTCCATAATTAAGGTGCCTCTAACAACATATCTTAATTTAAGTTTATTCCCGTTATAAGAGAAATTGATGTACAAAATGGAAAAAAATGTAGGAACAATTACAAGATCAAGATAACATCACTATCTAACAAAGTTCATGAATCCTATGTGAATGTGCTCGTTCTATTGATATCCCGTCCAAAACAACCTGAGAGCTCTAAAGCCAACTTCTTTACAACTCCGTAGTCTATGATTCATCTCAACAACCAACACTAAAAATGAATCATTCATGCAAGTATTTATCTACAAAATGAGGAGGTGATCCTAAGCTACTGCTGTATGTAATTTATTACAGAAGTTAATGCATTTTTGACCTTTGAGACCATGCAAGGCCCAAGGCAAAATATTTAAGACAAACTCACCGTAATAATAACTCCTAACTTCACCTGCTTGAGCTAACTTGGAAATATTTGACTTTAAGGCTTTTTAAAAACTTTTGTAATAAATTCTAGGTAGATGAGAAATATCTCCGACTGCCTTAATAAGTGGCCATGTCTTTTTTGAAAGAAAACATGCCGTAGGTGGAAAAATGTTTCTCCGAAGAAGTAAATGCCTTGGGTTTAATCATTCGAATATGCCTCTCGTGCTAATATTCTTTTGAATTTCCTTTAACCTCTATTGTGGTTTCTACCATAAAATTCAACTCATATTATCCACCCTCTCCCGGCCACCTTTTTCAAATCTCTCGAGTGCCTACAAATTTTTTACAACAATAATCAAGGTCGTCTTCAATTTCTCTATAGCCCTTTCAATTTCATTCATTTCGTCCATTTCACCTCACCTTTTTTCCATATTCCATCAATATTTTCTCGATAGATTTTCTTCATGTTTGGCTAGAAGCTTCCTCCATGTCATTTTCCGCAAGTAATCAATACTTTGCACTCAAATGCACTCCCAAGTTTATAACTCGTGTCATCTACAATACCAATTTTTTCCCCTTCCCTTGTTGTAAATTGTTTTCATTCAGAGTAGATAGTCTACCTCATCGCATTTTCTCGCCGATAAGTCTTCCAACATCTCTATAGAAGTTCTAAACTTTGTCCCAATTTTCTCACTCTATGTTCTCGAACCGAGAAGATAATCCTCCTTGGAAATTTTAGGTCCTTTCGAATAACCATGTCTCGACATTCTATTACATCCGAGCGCTAGCAAAGGAAAAATGTTGCTTGAAACATCCAAGGATTTTATGGAGCCGTGTTAAAAAAATGCTTATCATAATCATGTCAGATTGAAGATCCAAAATCCAATGTACTCGACTTATCTAAACAAATGCCTACGTAGAAGTTTTGAGACCATCAATGCTTGAGGAACCCGGGAAACATGGGAAAATAACTTTCCCCGCAAGAATACTTCTCCCCGCTCGAGGTAAACCATGCCTCGAGCTATCTCTCAAGGCTAGAGGGGACTTGCCAAAATTTCACTCGGTTGACCAATTAGTCCAGCTTTATATAAATCCTAGACAACATTTCCCCCATATTTTTCTTCATCTCTTAGGAACGAGTTGTATAGTTGAACACATCTGGTGTTACACTTCCATAATCTTCACTACTAGATTTCCTTTCTTTTTTGATTTGGACTCACTTTTAGGGCTTTGGAGGAATTAGAAGTGTTTTGAACTTTGTTGAATGTTAGAACACCCAAAAATATTCCCCGTCTAGGTGCACAATGCCACCGTGTGAGCGCGCAATGCTTGTCCAAATGCGCAACGCCTCTCTACAGTGTGTCATCACAAATTACATTGGAAACCTCGCAAGGGCACAACAACAAGGTATAGGCGCACAACGCCGTGTAAACGCACAACGCCTTCATTGCTTTCGCTTGTGGCAAGGGCACAATGCCAAGGTATAGGCGTGTAGCGCCTATGGAAACGTGCAAAGGCTAGTCACTATCTCCTGCCATGGGTGCAACGCCATGTACTGTGCGCGCAACGTTGGTGCAAACGCGCAATGGTGAAAACTTAGCACAATTTCGCTCAAAAAACTCAAAATATTCCTTGCTAAATGCCTCGATACTTTTAAAGGAAACAATGGATTGTTTGAAATGTTTTTATGGGATTTATGAAAAGTGGATTTTGATCCGACTTTGAAATTCCCACTTTTTTTGATGTTTGATGTCTTCTTTCCCTTTTATCATCGATACTTTTGACACCTTTTTCATCACAGGGTTTGATCAACCCTGAGTCGGCTTTTATTTTTCTCACCGAGGTTTGACAAAATGGATTTGACAAAATTTTGGGAATAAATTTATTACACATTATAACATAAAATTACACCGGAGAAATTTAAATAAAATTACATAAGTGACTTTTAATCAAAACGTCATTTGATAAAAGTCCCGAAACCGAAAATACAATCCTTAAAACATAATAAATATACCATGATGATCATAATCAATCCTTCTCATATGTGTGCTAACCTCATTGGAAATAAAGGATGACCTTGAAAAATGCAAAACCCTTAATGACCTAATGGGAGTGCTTTTTGCTCGATTTTGAATGAAATTTTGACTTCAAAAATTTCAAGTGAAAAGAGCATTTCAAAAAGTGCTATTAAGTTCAAGGGGACATGGGAATGAGTCAGCTAATAAGAAATATTAGAGGGAGGATGGAGTTTCTCGACAAGGACAACTACCACGAACAATTCAAATCATGACCTAAATGGAATGATGAAAAATTTATTCAAATATGAGACACCCAAGATGCACATGCAAATGTGTTTTGATCCTGTGGAAGTATGAAAAGACTAACACTAACATAAGTAAAAGAAAGTGATAAATGTGGAGGGGGGAAGTTGATGGGACCCTTAGTGGGAAAAATGGGGAAATGAGGTTTTAGGTAGGAAAGAAGGATGAAACTAAGAAATATAATCCCATAATGAGTCTTTTAAGAGAAACAAGGTGACTTTCGAGATGGAAAAATGAGAGATAGGAAAAATGTTTATGAATATAATGAAGGCAATGAGATTTCTAAAGATAGATGATAAGCAAAGAATGTTATCTTTAGCCGATTGTAATAAATCCATAGTCACCTAGTGAATCCGTAGAATATAGGAAGATAACACCGTTAACATCATCGATGGTTTCTATTAAGTGCCGAGTTAACAACTTACATCATCGACCAATAATCGATGGTGTCTACCATGTTTGACCTCAACTCATTGATTCATGTGGTTAGACTCATACATTGCTGGTTGTGAAGAATATAGAAGACCCCCGATCTAGTTTCATCCATTCGGCCGCGATTTTAGGAGTTATAAACAGATCACAATGTATAATGGCTTCGTGATCATTTAGACAATGTTCACCCATAAAGTTGCATCACTATGGTTGTGGAAATATTTCACCTACAATTTGCATCACTATGGTCAACGTTGGATCACCTGGCTGTGTTGTTCCCATTTTCACCGCGTTGGTTCTAGAAATTCAGAAAAGAGAGAATTTATAGAAGCCTCTCCCTCTTCTATAAGCTTCCGTAATTTGTTACAACCATTTACCATCGATTAAACATTCAGATCCTATCTCATCCTTTTCATAGCTTCATCCCTTATCCTTTTCGATCCCATCCTCCCATCAAAGGTGGATCTAAAACCTTAGACCGACAATTGGATAAGAACTCCCAACTTACCAAACACTAATCTATATATTTACTACCTCGTACATGCAAGGGGTTGGATTTTTGGAGGGTGATTCTACCCTTATGATACCGAGCCGATAGTTTAAGATTCCATGCATTTAGGGTGATTGGAGGCATATTATGATAAGGAAAGGACAAGTTAACAACTTGGAGGAGCTCTTCTACAAGATCAACACCTATTTATGGTTGAAATCCCCTTCCATTTATATTAATGTAAAGAGTTCTATGTTTTCCTATATGTGATGTCATTATTTCACTTATTTAAATACCATTTTGATCTATTTAATAGAGTATTTAGATGGTACTACACAGATATCATAGTTTCTTGGTCAGGTTATCTCGACTATGTGCTCTAATTTTGGAAGTCATAGAATCTGTTGAAGAAGGAACAAAGCGTGTGACAGATTCAAAGTAGGCTTCATTCCATCATCTATTTACTTTACTAAAAGCATCAAGTTCCTTGTTTCTATGTTGTTCTAGTTTGGTCATCGAACCTAGGGGAGATACTTTGTCCGCAATCATAAATATCACATAACACCAAGGAAAAGGAGGAGTTGAAAGGTGTAAAAGTGCCTCTTTGAATTCATTTCCCATCTCATATTTGTTGGTGATGTGATTATGCTCTGGTGTGAGATCTTATCAATAATTTTTTATTCTAAAAGGAATCATAGATCTCATTTGTGTTGCTACATGAATGGAAATCAATATGGAAAGTCAGCTGGGTGTCTACTTTATCATTTTTCACGGATGATTTATAGGATAAGCCGAACTCATCGTAGCTTTTCTCTGTGAAACACCCATATGAAGGAATGAAGTAATTGGGTTTTTTTCTAAATCCCGGTGCTGCATTCTTTGGGGTTAGCTTTGGTTATATAAAAATACAAAAATCTAGATTTCACTGTGTTAGCAAGATGGTTGTCGTGAGGGGGGGGGGGATCTAGTTCGTCGAAAGAAACATTAGAAAGTAAACTAGTGTACTAGATCAACAAAAAAGGTTCCAAAAGAGATCATCACTAAAATATGAAAGGATGGTATCCATTTCTTTCGACAAGTGATGAGCAATGAGAGGACATTCCTCTCTGCCAAGTGGTTCAGGGGATCTCAACCCAACAAATTGAAGGTCGAGCATCAAGAATATTTATCTCTTTAGTCAAGCTCGTTGTTAAAAATATTATGAGCCTCACCTACATCATATCTCTTTAGGTAAGGGTTATAGCCTCAAATTATTTTGGTGACCTTTCAATCAAGAATGGTTTCACTTCTCCTTAGAAATTTATATGAACAATTTAATCTGTAGGGAAATAATTCACTGATGTATTTCCTCTTGTCAACTCCCGGATTTGCCTAGCATTTGGGAAATGGTAAGAAGGTAAGCCTTGTAGGTGCTGGATCCATGGCTAGGTGATACCAAAAATATTCAAGCCATTTCCGAGGCCCTCATAAAGAGGTGGCATGATCAAGGTATACCTTACCTCTAGATGTAAAATCTTCATATCATAATTATGATTGGAGCAGTGAACGCAGGTGGAAATTTGAAAAAAATCGATCTAGAATATTGCCACATTGAGGAATGGAACATATATACAGGATATAGGTTATAATTTTGTAAAAGTTGGTTAAAGAGAAGGACGCATGCCTCTTGTTGGTCCAAAAAACCTTTACTATAATTTTCACTATAGAAATTACTTACAAAGATTAGGTTGAAGTGACTTTCTTGGAGATAAGTTATAGGCTAAAGTATAAAGGTTCGGGAAGATCCACACACCTTTGAAGATGAAAATTATGTTATGGTTAGCCATAAACAATATATTTTTTACTTGAGATAATCTCGCTTGAAAAGAGGTTGGGCCTACTCGATAGGTGCACTTTATGCAAGAAGGATTCATAATCAATTCTTTACTATAACACCTCCTCCCACACATATGCAAGGTAAATCATTCACCAGGGTATATGTGACAAAGAGTTACTATGATATGATTATACCCCGGATCACCTTAAGGAAGTGGAACCAAAAACACCAACTCTTTACATACCTCCTTTAAGTGCTACAGGACCCTAGGAGCTAACTGTAACCAATCAAGGTGCCCAACCCCTAAGTTAACTTAGCTTCTCACCGAATCCACCACGAGTCACTCCCATGACAAGCCCTCTTAGTGTCTCATCAGAATCTCTCAGGTCTCTCCCATAAGAAGGAATCCATGCTAATGTGGCCCTTTTTCAAGAAATTATGTACCAACGACCCTAAATTTTGACCCACTTTTTCAAGGCCAGGACTCGTGCCTCACCGAAAACTTCATAAAACTTCTGGGAAATGATAAATAGCATGAAACAAGGCTACTAATGCAAAAATTTCAACAA
Organism: Pinus albicaulis; assembly: GCA_034641835.2. Taxonomy (NCBI): domain Eukaryota; kingdom Viridiplantae; phylum Streptophyta; class Pinopsida; order Pinales; family Pinaceae; genus Pinus; species Pinus albicaulis. Next base: position 66,381 of record JAXQQM020079919.1, on the reverse strand, counting down.
GGAATTAACTCCGACCCCCATCACCATGAAAGGCATCCCATCAAACATATCATCAACATGTAATGTACAGGTCCCAAATACACATATGAACATAGGGGTCTCATACTTATATGAGATTCGTTAAGAAGGCCCTCTCGTGCTTTCTCACAATAGTCGCATTATCATCTATTAGGTATTAAATTCATTAACATTTCATTTACTAATCAAAACATGATGAAAGCCATGACTAAGATCTATCATAAACCCATGTTTATAACCATCATATAACCAACATAATAAAAATTATAGAATAACCATTAAATTATAGAATAACCATTAAAGCTACATAATAACAAGTACATTTACAATATTAACACAAGAGGAAAAGAGTCTCTTATTAACATATGCAAAAGCCAACAAACTGTGGACTTCATGTACCACCCGACCATAGATTGGGTTGAACTAAATATTTCTTTCATCCAATCACCCCCATTCAATATTCGAAGCATGAATGTGGACTCACAACAAAACCAATTGGGGCCTCCTCAAGCTTTATCATATATCCCACCACACCTGGCCAAGGATTCCTAGGCATGAAACCATCATCTATAATAACCAGTTTTTACCACAATCCCACCAAGGGATTCTAAGGCCCAAACAAGAAACATACACTACCAGGCTTTACCACAATCCCACCATATACCTATTCAAGGATCACCAGGCCTATATAATCATGGATTCCTCTAGATATATCCACCTAAAACGTAAGGATTTTTTCTATATCCACCCTTTAGGATTTATCGTATACCTCACCATTCACCAATCAAAGATTCCTAGGCCTTGTGATTTCTCCGAGACCACCCCACTCAATTTTGAAAACTTTCAACAATCCAACTCAACCAAATAATAGAAACCCATCACACCATGGCTATCCGTAAATGGCAAGGCAAGGTCGAAAACCACCGTCACACTGGAAAACCCTGCTAATGACAATATTAAGAGAACCAAAAACACACATGCATATACCATGCATGAAAACTAGCAAGGAAATCATACGTGAAACTTCAATACCCGCAAGTAATCCCATTGTAGCCACTTGATACCGCTTCTTCCTCGCTTTATCTTTGCTTCCTTCGCTTTATTTTCCTTCCTTCCTCCAATGCTAGAGTGCTCCAAGATTTCTCTAAGTGTGCAAGAGTATGGGAGGGTAGAGAGAATAGAGAGAGAGAGAGCTCCACAAACCGACAAATGGTTGTGAACTGATCCTTAGAATCAGCTTTTATCAATGAGGCCTCTATTTTCTTCAATTTCCATTATTTTCCCTCCATTTTCCTCCTCACATACAATCTAGGACCTTCACCTTCCTTTTCTCCTAATTTCCATTATTTTCATAAATAAAATCTCCAATTAATGCCACTTTTCCTTTTCCATCGGTTTCCTTGAAAATTTCCTCTTAAACTCATTAAACCAAATGAACACCCACTAGGGTGTTTTGGCCAACATTCAACTTGGAATACATGTCCCATGACCTTGCTCATTATTTTCCTTTATTAAATTTATTACATGAAATTTTAACCCTAGGTTGTTACACCCCCTCCCCATTAGGGAAACACCATCCTCATCGTTCAATGACACCTACAACTAGAAATACTACTAAGAATAAAAACATAGTGCCCATGGATATTTATAACTTAGCTTTGACACAATATTTACAATGATCAACCCACCGAAAAGAAAACAAACTTAACAAAATAACAACATAACAACCATATTGCTTATTGGAGCTTTATAACACAACTCATGGCGGTATGTATATCCATATACATATATACATATACCAAAACTTCTTTGCCTCAACCAACAAACAAGGAAGGATACATAGCCCGCAAATGATCAACCATCTCCCATGTAGCTTCATTGGGCCCTAAAGTGCTTACACTACACTTTAACTTTCTCAATTGCTCGCTCTAGAGCATGAGCATCTTTCTTTACAATATACACCGAGGTTCGGTTTGAATTCTCTTTCTGCTCCACCTACAATACAACCCAATCAATCACATGATCACCATCTTTTACATACTTCTAAGTGTTGAGAAATCTCGGGGAAACAAGTGTAGGTGATTTCTCTCATTGATAACTACTTGTGATATATTTTTAATTTTTTCTTTATTTGATTCTTCTTTTCCTTTATTATAATTAGTGTTCTCTATCAAAAAACTACAAAAACATAAAGGACAATGAGACAATAGGACACAAGATGTAGGCGATCAACCAGCCAAAACCTCTCCAAATTGAAAGGAAAAACCATCATAATTCATTCTATTCTTATGTAGACCTTCAATTGAAATTGAAAGACCTTGGACCCTTGACCAAGACCTTCCAATACCAAGTCAAACCTGGATTTTAACAACTTCCGCAAACTCGACTTCCAATAATTTTCCGCAATTTTGACTTGTCAAAATTCTTCTCGCAACTTTGACCTACCCAACAACTTCTTCTCGTAATTTTGAGCTACCCAACAACTTTTCCAGAATCAACTTACCTTAACAGATTCTTTATGTACCAACTTTCCCAACAAACTTCTTGGCGTAAACCCTAACCCTCGCTTGGGTGAGAAACAATGGTGTATTCCTTCTCCTATCTTCTTTGCTTTGAAAAATTATCTTTTCCTAAAGAATTCGACTTCCAAAATAAACTCTTCGATGACCTATCTTCACTTTTTTCAACTCCGACTCTTCTTATTGCAACAACATAAACCCTAATTATTTCGCGAGTGGAGAGAAGTAGCTCGTAAACAACCCTAGAAACTCAATTTTCTCTTCCTCCTTCGCCTCTTCTTCTTCTAATTTCTTTTCTTTGTTATGATCGAACTTGAGTGTGAGTGATGTGTGTCTCAAATGAGGTCTAAGCATTATTTTTATAGGCTTCTTAATGGGTCAAATTGCTCCTTTACGCTAACTTGTCTCTTCAAGTGTAGGCCGACTTTGGTCTTCAGGCTATTACGAGGACTCGAGGGTCTTTTGACTCAATAAATTTTTCTTTTACAATATGTAACATTCCCAAATGGGTCTTTAATACATGAAAATGATTCAATTTATTTATGACAAACCTATAAGCACTCAATGGGTGCTTCGACCTATAAAATAAATCCTCTTGAGCATGAAAAACCCATGCCTCAAGACTCACAATAATAAAATTATTTTTCTCTTTTCATTAAATACATAAATCATGATTACATGTCATAATGAAGACCGAATTCCTAGTTACATATTTCAACACTAAGAAATGAAACATGGAAAACATCATTTAGGTTACTAGTCCAATCCTCAAGGATCTTGAAAGGCCCACAATACCAAGGTGACAACTTCACACATGACCCAATCCTCAAGGAGATGTTCTTGGGTTTGATGCGCAAGTACACATGTCCCCAACCTCGAAATTCATTAAACAACCTATGCTAATCACATAAGTCTCTACCCGTCGTATGCCGCCTTTAGATTGTCTCTGATAACTGACCTTACCATTCCATCTCTCCTCGACAACATGTACGATCCTATCAATGTACCTCTAACATGGATCACTCCAACCGATGTGAGTATTAAGCAAATCCACCCACAAAGTGCCTCAAACCGTACTCATCCTCATAGAATATTGATATCCAGTTGTAATCAAACTCAACCACTGGAAGATACTCTTCCCACTTCCACCGGCCGATGCATCACATGCATCCCCAACATGTCCTCTAGTATCCTATTGATCCCGTTTTTCTATTCATCTCATTTCCGGATGATAAGTTGTTTTGAAGGAAAGTCCGTACCAAAACTTGCAAATAACTCTTTCCAAAACTCGAAGTGAACTTAAATTTTCCCGTCTGATACAATATTATTTGGAACACCATGCAACTTCAATATCTCTCCGATGAAGACTTGTGCTATATCACTTGCCGAATACGTAGACTTCACATCGGAATGAAGTGTGCTACCTTTTTCAACCCTCGTCCAACATAACCATGATGGAATCATGTTCTCAGATGTCCTCGTAAAACTTGTAATGAAATCCATGGAAATGACCTCCAATTTCCACTCAGAATCGAATCACCGTAGTAATCCAATTGATGCTTAGAATCTACTTTACCTATTAAAATCCACATCTAGCCACAATGTGCCACTTCCTTTTTTCAGGACACAATAGTAGAACTTATTCACCGTCATCAATCTCTTCTAGTATCCGGGTGACTTGAATATCACTTAGAATGAAATTATGCCAAGATAAGCTTCTTGAGTTCATTTTTTTTCCGACACATAGATCCTATCCCTAAATCCGATCACACCATCCCATAGAGACGATAGTCCACATCCCGATCAATTGCACCGTCGTTTCCGTGCCCAAGATACCTATACCTATCATCCTATTGACTTGCCTATAAGATTCGCTCCCGTAAATATGTCCCATATGAACTCATAACCGCAACGTGATTTACTTTAGTTCCATGATAAGAGCATATGCAACCTCTCTTTTCCTCTCCCTTAATGTACCTTATCTCGAAATCAAACACACTGATCATTCAATTGGTCAAACAAGTATCTCAATCCACTTTGATCACTTATTAGTACAACTCTCCCGCTCAAGAAGATAATGCCTCCATATTCAATGTATGGATGATTGCACTAAATTAAGATCATGCATAACATAATTTTGCTTGTGTTCATTCAATTTCATTGATTCATAACATACCACTCCGTCCTTTCCCGCATCGTAGACTCCACTAAGTCCTATCTTGCAAGCATCTATACACCAAAACTCTTTATCCAAATTTGAAATCTTTAGAATTGAGCATTTGTCAAAAATTTGCTTCTAACCGGCTAAAAACTTGTTGCACATTCTTTTTCACCGTAGTGATGTGATAGGATATGAAATACGTGAGAATTTCCTAATGAACTCCCGTATTACCCTCCTAACCCCATAAATTACCTTACCTCATCCACATTATTAGAGCTTCACATTCAATGATAACTCTTATCTTTCCGATCCATCAAGAGGCTCTCTCCCTTGGAAAACAACATGTCCCAAGTAATGTACCTCTATTTGAAAGAAACCGCATTTGCTAAGCTTGAACATAATTGATGTTCTATTAGAAATCTCAACAATGCTACTAAGTTTTCAACATACTCTTCCTCATTCTTAATATATCAATATATCATCAATGAAACAATAGCAAACTTGTCCAAATATTGACGCAATAGAATATTCATCAAACACATAAAAGTAGTTACATCATTAGTCAAGCCAACGGAACTACAAAAAACTCATAATGCCCATACTTGGTTCGGAAATAAATTTTGTAAATATCCTCTTCTTTGATACATGCCCGAAGTTATCATGATCTCATATCAATCTTCGAGAGCACTACCGCTTCATTACACTAGTCAAATAGATCATCAATCCTGACAACAAATACATGTTCTCGATAATCAAATTTCAATCGCCTCTAATCAATACAAAACTCGAGAGTACCATCCTTCTTCTTTATGAACAACATTGGTGCACCCCCAAGGTGATACACTTGGCATGATGCTTCCCTTGTCAACCGTTTCCTTTAATCGCAACTGGGCTTCTACCTACTCGCAAAGGTTCATCCTATTCTGCAGCATTTGATGTTGGTGTTGCCTCTCGGTACCAACCTAATAGAAATGTCCACTTCCTTGTGAGGTGGAAACTATGAAATATCTACTTCGGAAATACATCCTAAAACCGTTGTAAAACCGGGTACACGTTCAATAAATTTGCATCTTCAATATCCTTACCTTTATCACCGGAAATATGTACCGAAAATAAGACACACCCTTTCCGGGAGGCTACACTTTGCCCGCATAGTCGCCACCATTCTAATCGTATATTGTCTTATTCTTACCCCGCAAGATTCTTTATTCTATATTTTCATCCAAGCACTCAATGGCATTACCATAACAATCCACCTTGGTCCTATGAAGATACAACCATTCCAAACTCAAAAACATAATATATGATCCAAATGGAAGCAAATTCAAATGGCACGACATAGACATACCATTCAACTCAAATGCACAAGATCCTACCACTGATGGACTCTTTTCTTGTACCTATAAACAACTATACTAACCAAGATTATGCATGCACTTCTTTTTTCAAAACCACGCTTATCCACCACGTCAAGATTAACATAACTATAATTATATCTGTGGTCAATCAAAACAAAAAACTTGATTACAAAGCTTACCATCCATCTTGATAATGTATGCCTAGTGATCCTCGCTTGTTATCTAATGTTTCATAGATCCGTGGAATGCTCGCCCAACATCCCCAACTATCCGCGTATCTTGTGCACTATATATCCGATGCCTACCAATTCCGATTCCCAATTTTAATATCCTTCTTAAGATGCTCCTCTACCACATGTCCAACACTACAACTATCTCCTACCATCACATCCATTCTTCTATTCTCTAGGTAGAGGGTCCATTAAAATTTCTATCGTAAGGCACAACTCTCTTTCTCACCGCATCCCGTGGACTTATTCTTTTCGATTTCATTTACCTTTAGTCTTATATTTCCCTTTTCCAACTTACCCGAGATCCGTCTTATGCTTGAATGCTCGGCAAAAATGTTTCCACTTCCCAATGACTTCCTCAAGTGACCAAGGCTCATCATACTCAATCCGATATTTAAATGCTAATGGTAATCCACCGAAAAATATCTAAACTTTGGCTTTATCATCCTTAAGATACAATAGATACCTCAAAAACTCCAGAGGAACTTAGTCATATACTCCTCATCTTTCGTCGATCCCGTCTTTAGCTCATAGAATTACTTGACTCTACCGTCATAAGACTCTCTAACAAGTATTTATTCAAGAGTCTATTGAATTCATGCCAAGTTAAATCTTCCGTTCGATGTGTCTAAACCGATTTACATCTTCCCACCGTATGTCTATTTTCCCTTTCAGCCGAAGATAACTATTATTTCTTTCATGGTCTCTCGTGTAATCATGCATCTCAAAGAAATTCTTCATCCCGAATAACCATGCCTCTACATCTACAACTTCTTCAAATATCCATCAAATGTAGGTGGCTTAGATTTCTTAAACGCATATGGAAAATATCCCCTATCATTCATACAGAATGATGATAACGATGTCGAACCATGTTACATGTCATAACCAGAACTAGAATAGAACCTCGTGTCCATCGTCTCTCCTATCTAGCATATCCAAGAACCTCGCCATGTCGCATCGTGTCATCTTTATCCGACCCGTGTTCACTATGACACCTACTTCCATATGCCACATTATTCCTATCCTCCTACCCATGAATAATCCTAAGTAGTCCCCGCTACTATGCAAATACCGCAAACTATGAAGGAAAAATTACATTGAACTCTTTCCCGTTTCTCCCGTGCTTGAATGATTTTGTCATTATATTATTTGAAACTTTTTATTTTTCCTTCAAACTTCTCAATGTGTCTTCTATGTCGGGAGAGTTCCCATCACCATGTTGCTAATATGATCTATAGAGAGAATCTCTGAACTTTAGTCTACCATCTCGCTATTCATCTTTTATATTCTTCCTACAAGTATGTCATGTCACTAAAAAAAATATAAAAATAATCAACATAATTAAAAGATAGTTCGGGGAGGATATCTCTATCCGTAAGATCAACCAAATTAGCACGACACATGTTTAATCACAATCGTAAAAATATATCAACATGATCTTAACCATTATCCAGCTTACCATGCATGACAATACCAATTGAAGTATACCATGACCTTATGCATGACAACCATAACCCCGAAAATGCATGGCAAAAAAACATACACTCGACATGCATAACAAATGCATAACCAACATGCACTCATGGCGACCACATTCCAACAAGAATACCATCAAATTTCACTCGATAATGCAAATATAACAATGACCACCACCATGCATACACAAGAAGCACATAAACCACAAGCATAATGAACACATATTCCACTGACATGTATGCATGAAAAAGACATTTCGCCCATCCACCCAAGTGGTGAACCATGCTCGATACTCACTCAGAACACCCTCCTCCCACACTTACCTAAGCTAACTAGTCCAATGGGGTAAATATGATTAAGAGTTAGTATGATATGATTCGACCTCCATCACCTTAAGGAAGTGGAATCGGTGAACCAACACTTTACGTACCTCCCTCGCCGCCACAACCCCCCAAGAGCTAACGAACCACCTGTGTGCCCAACTCCCGAGTTAACTTAGCTTCTTCACCGAACTGGGGACCCCTAGTCGCTCCCATTACAAGCCCTCTAAGTGACCGTAACCCTCTAGCCACTCCCAAAATAAGGAATCCATGTGACTACAAACTTTTTTCAGTAATTATGCGCCGCCGACACCGAGAGAAATTTTTTCAGTAAGGCTAGACTCAAGCATTTGCCTAAAAATTCATGAAACTTTTAGAAATGATAAATAACCTTGAAACAAGGCTACTAATGCAAAAAATCAACAAGTATTCGATTTACCCCCTACCAACAATGACAGGACCCGCTCGTAAATGTATATTAAACATGTAATGCATGTTCCAAATATACATATGAACATGGGTCTCATACTTATCTAAGATTCGTCAAGAAGGTCCGATGAATTCTCACAATAGGATGCGTTTATCATTCATTAGGTCATATACATTCATTAAAAAAATTTCATTTACTAATAAAAAAACATGATGAAAGAGCCATGACTAAGATTTTTAATAAACCCATGCTTATAACCAATTTATAACCAACAAAACCACAATGATAGAACAACCATTAAAGCCACATAATAACAAGTACATTTACACATAGAACACAAGAGGAAAATAGCTCTTATTAACATATGAAAAGCCTACCAATATTGGGACTTCCATACCACTCCGACCATAGATTTGGTTGAACCAAATATTTATTTCATCTAATCACTCCTGTGCCATATTCCAAGCATGAATGTGGGACTCACGACAAAACCAAACTGTGGCCTCCTCAAGATTTATCGTATATCCCTCCACACGGCCATGATCGCTAGGCCCTAAAACATCCTCTATACAACCAAGCTTTACCACAATCCCACCAAGGGATTCCTAGGCCCAAACAAGAAACATACACTACCATGCTTTACCACAATCCCACCATATACCGTTCCGGTAGATCATTAGGCCTATACAAGAATGGATGACTCCGCATCTCTCCACCTAAACTATGAGGAATTTTTCGCCTCTCCACTCCCTAGGATTTATATCAGATATTCCACCATTCACCACCAAGGGTTCTTGTGCCCAACAAGGGTATACACAACTAGGATTTACCGTAATCCCACCTTTACCTATCTGTTACCCCAGTTCATGGATTTCTCCTCCGAGACCACTCCACTTAGTTTAGAAAGCTTTCGACAATCAAACTCAACCAAGTAATAGAAACCCATCACACCATGGCTAACTGAAAATGACAAGGAAAGTTCAGAAACCACTACCACACCCAAAAAAACCCGTGACAACAAGAGAACCAAAAACACACATACATATACCATGCATGCCAAAAATAGAAGGAAATCCTACATGCAACTCGATACCCGCAAGTAACTGTTGTATCCACTTGATCCTACTCTTCCTTGCTTGATATTTTCTTCCTTTAGCTTTGTCCTTCCTTTTGCCTTCATTCTCTCCAAGGCTAGAGTGCTCCAAGAATGCTCTAAGTGCGATTCGTAAACTCGCTCGTGGACATTTCACTTGACAAGCCATCACGACAAATATAATAATATTATATTAAAACTTTGAAAATTCTACACTATAATTGTTTATTAAAATTTAAGATACATGGATTTAATAATATATGAATGCGAATCTAAATTATGCAAAAATTATGAAAGACAAAATAAGTACACACACACAGAGACAAAGATATTCTTCTCTTGAACTCTTCGGAGAAAACCCGCTAAAAGGGTGAGGCCGCTTCGCTCTTTTCTCTCGTTTGGAAATATACCCAGGTACAAAAAAAATTAATGCTTGTGCCCTATGGGCTACTAAAATGCATAAATCCTCTTTGTGTTCTCTACCTCCTATCTCTCCCCGGATATCTTTTCTCAACTATGGAACAAAAATTCTTTTGAAAGAATGGAATGCCTCTTTCCTCCTAGTGGTCTCGTTATAACACAACCCAATAGCCTACTAGTGGTTAATTTTGACTACATCAGTCATTAACTATATTAAAAATATAGACTCTTCTAGAGTCTTTTACATCACAAACATGTGGCTAGCCCTTTACATAAGTAATGGGGGCCGACGTGACATCCTCCCGAACTATAGGTGTGAAAACAAGAAGGTCAACTTTTGAGTGGCATAAATTTTGCATACAAGACTCCGATTGACACACTTCTGCGCCGTTGGAAAGATCACCATGTGTAGAATTACATAATAAGGTTTATGCCATGACAAAGTTTTTTCCCCCAAAAAAATGCCTTGAAATTCTCTCAAAGGTTTCTGCAGTCTTGTTTCGCCAAATCAACTCGGTAAAAAACTCGTCTCGTGATCTTATTCCCCCACTTTTTCAACTCCAAATGCATTGAGAAGGATGAAAATTATAATGATCTAATTTGATCATACCTCCCCATTTTTGGAGTGATTTTTTTTTCCCCAAAATATTTTACTAAATGAGGTGAGGAAAAATTTCCTCCTTCTCCGTTGTGTACCATTTAGTTTCTTTGCTTGGAAGTTGTCCCTTCAACCTAATCACAAAGGTCATGTTGCCCTTGTATCAGAAGTTGTGGACCTCTTCTATAAAACTATCTTCTCGTCAACTCCTCATTTCGAGCATCCGGGTGCCAAATCCTCCACAAAAGGTAGGACATTTTCCTCTTCCCCGATCTAACATGTAATACTTATAAAGTTTCAAATTATCTACATTCAAAGCCGAGTAAATGCACATATATGGTGGTAAATTGAGTCGATAGGAATTATCACCCACCTTTTCCAAAACATTCAAATGGACCATACCTTAGAGCCTTGATTTCTTACCAGGCCCCCGCAACTTCTCCTTCGTTCTAACCGCAACCATACTCGTCTCCCACCTCGAATGATTTCTCTCGTTTTGTGTAGATCATGCTCGACCTTATACTTCACTTGTGACTTCTACAATGTTTTTTGTACCCGTAGATGGACCTTGCCTTATCTTCTCTAAAAATTTTCAACCCCCAAAGCATCTCCTATAAGATCTTCCCCCCACCCTCCTTGCTGCCCATATGCAATATCCAAAGGTTAAGGTGGAAAATATCCAAAACAAGTTTCAAATGGGGACTTTCCTCGTAGAAGTGTGGAGTACTATGTTATAAGAATATTGTATATATACTAAATTTTCATCCCAAGTATTTGAATGATTTTGGTTGTATCCTCGTAAGCCGCACCAATTTCCCGTTGAGTACTTCTCGTCTTCCCATTTGTCCGTGGATGGAATGTTGTAGATCTCTTCAACTTCTTGTTTCCATCTTCTCCAATAATGTAGTTCGTAATGCACTAAGAAATGACGTGTCCCTATTTGAAATGATGCCCCTTGGTATCTCGTGCACCTAGACGTGTCCAAAGAACAAGCTTGTTTCTTTTTGTCCACCGATGGTATTTTTGCTGCAGCATTAGAACACACATCTTAACAACCTCGTCAACTACCACAAACATGTAGTCATGTCTCTACCCTCAAGCTGTTGGTAAACCTTCCGTAGATTCCATGTAAATGATTTCCCTAGACGAGTAGGTATAAGTAATGGATGATATAGACATAGTTACATGTCGCTAGGCTTGCTAGTAAAACAAAGCACACATCCTCTTATAAACCTAGGTACCTTCTCTTTCATCTTAAAGCCAATACACATACCTCTCGCAAGTTAGCCATGGTCTTCCCCCGAACCAAAGTTCCTCACAACCTCGAGGTGTGAGAGTGTAGAAATTTGAATAACTCGAGATATTATTCACCGATATTCTCTCCGATCACACACTATTTTAGCTTTATGCATAATACAGAATCTCTTCTACCATTGATCATCACATGCGGAAATAAAATCAATTGCATGCATACATTAAAACCACAAACAATCACACATATGAACACAGTATTTAATGGGAAAGCTTAAAGCCGAAAACCCCAACTATCTGTATATTATATGTCATGGAGATCATGTAACAATCATAGTACAAAAGCTCCTCACAAGCTCTCATGCACACCCTCAATTGCTACACACTATCAAGCTAGATCTAGCAAAACACATGCTCCAATCTTTTGCCACTTGATAGCCAGCCTCTATTGCGTTTTTTAATGCTATGGGATGGCTTCATTAAATAGATAAACCACCTGGCTTGTACTGCGCAATCCTCATGGGCTTCTCCACCTATCTGTGTGTTGCAAATAACAACAGTATAGTCACAACTGATAGTTAACCTGCTCTTTCACCTATTTCTGCACTGGTCTCCACTGAAACTGTCCATGCACTGAAGTTAACTGATGCATTCTTTTAGTTGATTAATGATTTTATAATTAGTGAATTAATTAATAATTAATTCACACCACTCTCACTAATTGTATCAATTAGTTAAACTGAATACAAATAGCTCAACTATGTTTAGATTAGTTAAACCGAATACAACTCCACTAACTTCCTCAATCAACTCCACCAAACTCTGTCACATGAGTTCTAACTGAAGTATCCATGCAATAGCTCCACATAACCCTCAGGAATAGCGTAATTCCTTCTGTCAGCTCCTGTGCCACATCCATGCACTTAACTGAAGTGCTCCAAGAGAATAAGATAATGTTTATAGTCCAAATATTATTAAGAGCTAATAATATTCGACATATCTATTTTTAGACTGGCAATCTAAAAATAGATTCCGCCCAGTATGTCTAAAAATAGAAGTCCATCTATTTTTTCCGACTTGACCAACCATCCAAAAATAACATCCTGCAACTCATAGAACATGATCCATATGTCTAAAAATAGACTTTGCGCCAAAAATAGCCTGCGGGCCCACTTAGTGAAGGCGACTCCTTTCCACTAAGCTCATCATCTTGTTGCAATCTCAACACTCCCTCTCAACAAGATAAGGATTATCTGCAACCCCTATCCTGCCCTTGTGGTATTCTAATTTTCTCCTGGTGAGCGCCTTCGTCAAGATATCATCATCCCGATCCTCCGTGGGAATGTATGAAAGTAACATGATCTTCCGCTGCACACAATCTCTGATATGATGATACCGATCCGTGAAGCCATGCCGCCTCAACTCATCCTCCTATCTGTACCATGATCCATATCCCGATGTGCCTCTGAGATATCTCAATACATGCTTCCCTGCCTTCCAAAAGAGCTTGGTAGGCTTAACCATAGCTTGTGAAAGCTGGTTAACTGCATAGCATATGCTGGGTCGTGTATTGACCAGATACATAAGTGACCCCACCAACTGTCGATAAACAATGGCATCCACTACATCCGTCGAAGTAGCATCCTCCTTCCTCCATCCACTAGGAAGAGGAGTATCAACAGGCTTGCAGCCATGCATGTTGAACTTCTCCAGTATCTCCCGGGCATACTTGCCTTGAGAAACAAACAGTCCATCACTGCGCTGCCAAATTTTCAATCCCAGGAAATAATGAAGGAGGCCAAAGTCCTTCATCTCAAACTCTTTTGCAAGATCATCCTTGCATGAGAGTATCAACAACTCATCACCTGTCAAAATCAAATCATCTACATAAAGTACAATGATCAGCAACTTACCCTCCACCACAATCTGGTATAGGTTAGGATCTGCCTCACTCTTGGAGAATCCAAGTTCGGTGAAATAACTGTCTATCCGTGTGTACCAAGCACGAGGTGCTTGTTTCAACCCATATAACGCTCTCTTGAGCCTGCACACATGAGACTCACTGTTGAAGATCTCGAAACCTTCGGGCTACTCTATGTACACCTCCTCCTCAATGACTCTGTTGAGGAACGCAGTCTTCACATCCATCTGATGAATGTGCCACCCCATCTGCGCTGAGAGAGCTAGGATCGTCCGTATGGAAGAATACCTTACGACAGGTGCAAAGGTCTCCTCATAATCGATCCCCTCTATCTGTGAGAAGCCTCGGGCAACAAATCTTTCTCAGACTTCTCCACAGACACTCCCATCCGCCGCCCGCTTCACTTTGTAGATCCATCTCGAACCCACCACTGATTTCCCCTCCGGCCTCGGGACAATCTCCCATGCACTGTTTCTGACAATCGAATCATACTCTTCCACCATGGCATCTACCCATGCGGGGTCCTCCACAGCTTCCTCGAAAGAGGATGTCTCTGTCACGATACACTTGCTCATAAGAGCCATGTATCCAGTATACCGGTCAGGTGACTGTCTCTGTCTGCGCTGTGATGTAGGTGCTCCTACAACCTTCTCTGCATCTTGAGCCAGTCGCTCAGCTTCTATAGTGCGCTTCCGCCCTCTGATGGTTGGCGCTGCTTGAGTGGTCTCTTCCACTCCATGAACCTCATCTTGTGGCTGATCCACATCCTGAGACTCATCCTTAGGAAATAATAGCTCCTCATCTGCATGCAAGTGTGGCTCCCTCTCAAGCGAACACTTCATGGCTTTCTCCTCCTGAAATTTTATATCCCGTCGCACAACAGTCTTGCGACTGTCTGGAAAATACACACGATAGTTGTGGGGTGTATTAGTGTACCCCACAAATATCCCAACCTCTGCAGTCGGCTCCAGCTTCTTCCCGGCATCCTTCGTCACATGAATGTAAACAGGTGAACCAAAAATCCTCAAATGGGAAATATCAGGCCTCTTACCAGAAAACGCCTCCTCGGGTGTACTCATGCCAAGTATCCTGTGAGGACAGCGGTTCTGCACATATACTGCAGTATTGCATGCCTCCGCCCACAAGTGAATGGGTAGGCCCCGATCATGCAGCATTGCCCGTGCAGCACCCACGATCATTCTATTCTTCCGCTCAGCAACCCCGTTCTGCTGTGGGTTATGAGGTGCTATGAGCTCTCTTCGAATTCCTTATGCACTACAACAGTCCCTGAATTCGCCAGAGATGAATTCACCACCATTTTCTCTCCTCAGAGCCTTCACCTGCCTCCCCGATTCTTTCTCAACCAGTGCCTTGAACTCACAGAACTTTGAGTATGTCTCGCTCTTCTTTTGCATGAAGAAGATCCAGCACTTACGAGAAAAATCATCAACAAATATCACATAGTACCTGTGCTTTGCTGTCGAAGCTACTGAGAAAGGTCCACACACGTCTGTGTGAATTATCTCAAGGATCGTCGTGGTGCGACTATCCTTCTCGTGAAAGGTGGCTTTCACAAATTTTCCCAAGGTACACCCCTTGCACTGATCTGACTGCACAAGAGTGCCTTTAGGAAGCCCAGTAGAAATTTGCTGCAGTATCTTCAAAGCTCCATGGTGAAGGTGGCCCAATCTCCAGTGCCACAACTCGCCATCATCCCGGCTCACCACTCCTTCTGCCTTGCCTGCCATTGCTGCGCAGCCATCTACCTGTAATTGATAAAGGTTCTTAACTCGAACCCCTATCCTCCGGGTCTCACCAGTTGCCTTACTGCGCAGGAAAGCCTTTCCCTCGCTAAAGACAACATCATATCCCTTGTCTTCTAACATCGCCACAGAGATAAGATTCTTCTTCAATCCCGGAACATGCATCACTTCCTTCAATACGAAGGGTTTACCAGACTCCCTCTCAAAGGAAATGGTACCGATACCGGTCGCACTGTATCTACCATCATCGCCCATCTCGATGTGCACTCCAAGATCTTTCTCATCCAGATCAGTAAACAAATCTCGATCTTCTATCATGTGAAAAGTAAAAGATGCACCACCGTCTAGAAACCACACTGACCGTCATACTTCGAGACTACATGCGATCAGCGAAAAAATCCGCCTCAAACCGTGAGGCTAAGGCCTCTCCAACTCGTAGTCCCAAGATCCTCGCTTATTTTTCTTCGTGGACAATTTGTGGCATAATGTCCGTGCTGGTGACAAAGAGGAAAGCACTTCACTCTCGACATGTCCTCGCTTCTTGCCTTTCGCACTCGGATTGAGAAGATTTATTGCTCTTCCCCTTCTTTGATTTGGTAGCCAAAGTGAAATTCTCTTCATCAGAGTTCTTTGATGAAGATTCATCCCTGGTACTTCGCCTTATCTCCTCTTGCACAAGATCCGACCAAAGTCGCTCCCATCCTGGCAATTTCTCCCGACCATTGACAGAGTCCTGATAGGAATGCCAACTCTTCGGAAGCCCAAGGAGAGCCAAGCTCACCAAGTACTCATCATCAACAGTCACCCCCACACTTCCCAGCTCATCCCTGCATTGGATGAACTTCGTGAGGTACTTGGGCATACTGTCGCCTTGCTCCATCTTTATGTTTCTGAGTCTATCCTTGAGCGCCAACTTCCTCTGGTCGCTCTTGCTTTGGAATAAATCTGTCAAGGCTTTCCACATCAAGAATGGAGAAGCCTTACCATGAAGGCTGGACACTATGTGATCCTTCACACCCTCCAACAAGAATCCTTCGACACTTTGCTGTCTTCTTTTGCCATGCGTCAAGTACGACAGCATCAATAGAAGTAGGCTTTGGGACTTCAGCATCTATGAACTCCTTCAACCCATTGTCATCTAGCACCGCTTCCATCCTATCCTTCCATGCAATATAATTCGAGCTGCCCTCAAGGGCATACTCCAATCACAATCTGTTGAAAGACATCTCAACTTCGACACCAAGAAAACACTGCTGCAAATTCGAATTCCACCAGCACAAAACTCAACCGCTTCAATGTTTTTCAATTGCTCCAATGATCAATATCACTCCGATACCATGTAGAAATTTGAATAGCTGAGATATTATTCACCGAGATTCTCCTGATCACACACTATTTTAGCTTCATGCATAATACATAATCTCTTCTACCATTAATCATCACATGAACTTGATAGCCAGCATCTATTGCATTTTTTAATGCTATGGGATGGCTTCATTAAATAGATAAACCACCTGGCTTTTACTGCGCAATCCTCATGGGCTTCTCCACCTATCCGTGTGTTGCAAATAGCAATAGTATAGTCACAACTAATAGTTAACCTGCTCTTTCACCTATTTCTGCACTGGTCTCCACTGAAACTGTCCATGCACTGAAGTTAACTGATGCATTCTTTAGTTGATTAATGAGTTTATAATTAGTGAATTAATTAATAATTAATTCACACCACTCTCACTAATTGTATCAATTAGTTAAATTGAATACAAATAGCTCAACTATGTTTAGATTAGTTAAACTGAATACAACTCCACTAACTTCCTTAATCAACTCCACCAAACTCTGTCACATGAGTTCTAACTGAAGTATCCATGCAATAGCTCCACTTAACCCTCAGGAATAGCGTAATTCCTTCTGTCAGCTCCTGTGCCACATCTGTGCACTTAACTGAAGTGCTCCAAGAGAATAAGATAATGTTTATAGTCCAAATATTATTAAGAGCTAATAATATTCGACATATCTATTTTTAGATTGGCAATCTAAAAATAAATTCCGCCCAATATGTCTAAAAATAGAAGTCCATCTATTTTTTCCGACTTGACCAACCATCCACAAATAGCATCCTGCAACTCATAGAACATGATCCATATGTCTAAAAATAGACATAGTCTAAAAATAGACTTTGCGCCAAAAATAGCCTGCGGGCCCACTTAGTGAAGGCGAATCCTTTCCACTAAGCTCATCATCTTGTTGCAATCTCAACAATGAGCCCTTAATAAACTAAAATCACTCACCTTTAGAACACATGCCTTGCCCAACCCATCGCAAGTTACCCCATCCCTTGAGATGATAGTCAATGGTGTTGTTGCCATTGTGCACATGAATTTGATTCTCGTAACCATTGATACACCTCCTTGAAGTCCTCATATCTAATTATGCCTCTATGTATGAATCATGGGTGAATGGTTCCATGTGTATAAGAGTCCCCAAATCTATAACATTTGATGTGGGTGGCCTTGAAATAATATCAAAAAACTTGTTGGTGCCGGCCCTTCTTATACCGGATCAACAAAATGAAACCGTTGTAAAAACCCCATCCACTTGTACCCCGGTTTGTCGTAGCTTACTCTAGGCCTCGCAAGTAATGTAACGATTGGTGATCTATGTGGATTATTGTCTCCTTTCCCATCGTAGTGCTTCCACTTCTTCATAGCTTTCCTCCTCACCATGGCATATAGCTCCTTAATGTAGGTAGGGTAGTTAATAACTACCCCATGAAATACTTCATAACCGTACCAAACAAGCCTTCCTCCTCGCATCAAGAAAACTCCCATAGCATACCCACTCACATCCGTTCCACTTAAAGGACGCTCCAAGTTTGGTAATTCAAAAAGTGGTGCTTGACCGATCTTCTTCTTCAAACTCTCCTAAAAGCCTTCTGGCAGACATTTTCCCCATTGAAAACTCTTTCAACTTCGATGTTATGGTGTGGAGCGTGCCGCTACTCATTAATGTGATGGTGTGGAGTGGTGAGGCTATTAATTTACTCTCGTGCATCGTGTTGCCCCAATAAAACTCCTAACCTTATAAATATTAGTAGGCATCGACCTTTTCATGATGGCCTCTCCATCTTGGAAGGATCTATATTTAACTCTCTTCCACCAACCACATACCCTGATGCCACCTTTCAAATACCATCAGCTAAACTCACATTTCCCGAGATTTGCCAAATAGCTTGGTGCTTCTTCAATGTTTCCAAGACTCCGTGTCGTATGTGAAATATGCTCCTCCAAGCTAGAACTATATACTAGTATATCATCCATATATACAATAACAAATGAATCTATAAAAGGGCACAATATATCATTCATTCATATCATAAATGTAGTTGGTGCATTACATAGGCCAAATGGAATAACTAACCACCATACAAACCTTTGCTTGGTTTTGAAGGTGGTTTCCATGTATCTTCTTCTTGACTCAAATATGGTGATATCCACTTCAAGTCTAAACTCTTGGTGAAATACTCGCTTGCCGCAAAATGATCTAGTAGATTGTCTATCTTAGATAGGGGGTATCTCTGTTTCGAGCGCGATTTGTTCAACTCCATGTAATTTATACACATCCGCCAAGTCCCATCCTTCTTTGGAACAATGATGATGGGTGACCTACATGGTGATGTACTTGGTCGAATGACACCTCGTTTCAAAGAAACCTTCTACAATTGTTTCTTCACTCCTACTCGTCTCTATAACATATTGCCCGTACACAACCCAATATTTGGTAATGGGGATTCTAGAAATAGCTATATCTCGTGCTCCACTTTCAGTGGTAACCCTTTAGGCTCTTTAACACATCCTTGTATTCCGTAAAACTCCTCCAATTGTTGTTTATGTTTCTTAGTACACTCCCCTCCAGGGATGCCTTGCCTCTTATCGACTCCTCTTCGAATTAATTTCTCTTAAAAACAATAAAGCATACTTTGCCGGAACCGATACCCTCGGATTGGTTGGCACTTTCTAGTGAAATTTTCGACTTCCGTTGTGCGCATTGATGATGAATGATTTTCCATCCTCGATGGGAGCCGAGCATCAAGCTACTCTCCTCTCGAATATTGCATCACACATGTAACATGTGTGGACTCCCAAACCCGACTCCACATACTTCAAGGGAACCACATCCATATCCACCTCATCAATAAAAATCAAAAATTGACAACAAATCTAATTTTTGCACTATTTTTTTACCTTCAAATTTGCATCCTTATTTACCCATCCTGAAGGATATGGGTTTGGATGATCACGAACTTCCGACCCCAAAATTATCACTGCATTTGCCGCAATGAGATTCACTCTACGATCCCGAGTAAAAAAGAGCATCAATATTTCCGTTCTTTTTGACTCGTATCATTATATAGAAGAGTTTGGTCATTTATTTCTTTTCCGTTGCCGAAGGCTACTTAGATTCAATTCTCCTTCCGCACCGATGTACACATAATCTTCATCCACGTCCAAGATGCTTTCAACTTGGTTGCTCAAAACAGTTGGCCATGCAATTCTTCTTCTTTATTATCTTTCTTCTTTGTTCTTCTCGGTTTAGCTTTGGATGCACTTCAACATTTTACCTCTATATGGCCATCAATGTTGTAGTGGTTAATAGTAATTTTGGTAATCGATGTGCTTTGTTTACCATATTTTATCTTCCCGTTTTTTTCTTCTTCTTCCTCCTTAGAAGATTCATGTTTCTCCTTCCGATTTGATCCACTTTATTGCACTTCTTTCATGCCTATGTTCTAGGTAATGTGCTCCGTACACAAGCCTGGTTCATTTCGTAGATGTATAAAGCAGAATTTCAAAATACTCTGAGTACATATAGGTTCTTTGAAAGATACACAATATTATAGCCATACTTTAAATTCTATGGTGTACTCCCGCACGCTTTGGCCTAAATTCTTCCCGAAGTAATGCCACCGAATGCACCGGGTCCCCCATGTACCCAATGGGATAAAATGTGAGTTAATGATGGTTTTGAAATCCTCCCACTTAGTCGTTGAATTTCTCCATCCAACCTCGGGTTTCGTAGCTCTCCCACCAAGTCCGTTACAGCCAATTTTGGCATCATCCTCGTACTAGTATGAATAGGGTATATCATCCCCTAATTCAATACAACAGGTCTATCATCCCCTAATTTACCGCTACATTCCCTAGAGAAGTCATTCCATCGATGGCTTTAATTCATGAGAATTCCAATGTCCGAAGTATAGTTAGAATGACCCATCGACTCATCAACACTCCTCCGAATGGCCTGCGGTGTTGCAAAGAACTACTCCCATGCAAGGGTGTTCTCGTAAAGAAATTCCCGACACTTGCTGGTGCACGGGTCTCCGGCGTCGAAATCATCATTGTTCCGTGAATATCCACATGTCTAATGCCTTCTAAGAGATCATAGGTGTCATACTTAAAATACATGTGTTCATACATCACCATTGAACTCCGGAAACATGTCTCATATATTATTAGAAAGCAATTCAATATCACTCATTAATAAACTACCTAAAAATTTCCCTATAAATTGAGCACTCATCTAAGTTCTATGGAGGAAGAAAATTGTGTAGTGTTATGTCATAATTTCAACTCATGAGAGCCAAGCAATTGTTATGTCACCAGATGATGCTTGGTGCATGAGGATGGAATGAAGTTGGAGTAGGTTGACGACAAACCGATCCACTGCTGAAATCTACTCCTCCTATTGTTTCAATAAAGGATATCCATTCTTTCTCTCATATATGCACTTATACCTTGTGAATGTATTCTAAATTTAATCGGGTTCGATTTGGTTAAGGTAGATAGAATGTATATCCGTATGTTGTTTGTTGTCTTCTACTTTTAATTACGCTATTGATCAAGTAGGTTTTAGCCTAGATCAAGAGTGATGGGAACGACACTAGAATAGGAACGAGAGGAAGGATAAAATTATGTCTTTATCCCTTCTATCTTTTTGCCTATTTTAGAGAAAATAATATTTATATTTTCCGTTGTTCTAAGTGAAGGAACACCACACTGTGTGAAGACTATTTATCTCGTAGATTATAATTTCGCATAAAATTGGCGTACTCCATCGGGGAGAAATCCACCATTCTCGTGTTTCCGTTCGTTAACTATCATCGCAGACTTTACTTCATCTATTCAAATTACTTGGAATGTACTTTTTTCCCGTGAAGTGTGTTTAGCCTCGCTTTGACTAAGCCTACCGCGCCCAACACATTGTCGCCGTGTACGTTGCTCTCGCACAACATCGTCTCCTATTTAGAGGTGCTTTGCAACACATGGTCTACCCTTAAGGGGTGCATTTCTTCCAACTGTAGCCCAAATTCTATCATAATTTGTCTTTTCATTCAATTTTAGCCAATTTTCTATCGTATTCTCGTATGTTTGATTACCTTTTTTAGAGACCAAGAACATTTCTCTAGTTCTTCCTTTTTTGGATAGTTGTTTTTTTCAATGTTTCATTATCCGTTTTCTCTTTATCATTGTCAAATTAAATCCAAATTTGTAAATTTTGCATTAGATCAATTCTCCGTTTAAAAAGGAAATTGTCAGTTTCATTCTTCATTTCCTAAAGAGAAAATTGTTGTTTCAAATTCTCATTTCTCAAAAAGAAAACATTGTTTGATTGATTTTAGGCATTTAGTTTCTTTTACTCATTCACATTAAAGGAAACTCGAAAGAAAAACATGCATGTGCATTTAGAGATTTGTGTGAGTGTTGCATAATAGATTAGGGAAATTCGAATTTAGTTTGTGTTTTGTTCTATGCTCAAACATCCAATTTCTCTATCCCTTTAGTAGCTAATGTTTTCATTGAAAAATCAATCTGAAAAGATCGTTTCTCATTTATTTTACATTTTAGGAATTCCCCATTACATCACACGTTGAACCTAAAAAGATAAACTGCTAAGCAAGATCAACATAAAAATTCACCTCAATCAACCTAAGAAAGCATTGTAACATTAACGATAACACTTAGAAGGTCTAGCAGAGATGTTCCAACATAGTTAAACATAGCAAATTATTGCTAACTTGTCTCTGCGTATACATTATGAGTGTGAAATCCCACTCCACGTACGTAAGTATATCGTAGCTTGTCCACGTGCCTTCGGCATATCGTTGTTCTAGTACGAAAAGGCATAAGGAGTGCTCTTTACCATGCTATTAATGCTAGGACAACGTTAACATAGACTTGGGTCCACGTACCTTCTGCATATTTCTGGGGAGGAAAATAGGTTGCTTACCATCCATAGGTAACCAAGCTCTGGCCACCAGAATCAGGTTATACCGAACACAACATTCTAGGATATTGCTTCGGCTTGTACTTCTTGGTTTTCTAGGAGGTATTATATAGTTCATAATTACTTGGTAAACCTTTGCCTAGTATCACCCTTTTATTTGTTTATTTGTTTTTGTAACAAATCAATCGCTCATCATGGAAGAAGAACAATCTTTTCCCCTTCGCTCGCGTAGAATAACTTTAAACCACCTTACCACCGAAGCCATTTTGGCCTGGGCGAAGGCACTTCATTCTACCGAATCCCGCACCATCAATACCCATGGCACATCATCTTCATCACATATACCGCAGTCATCTCGAGTCATTTCCACACATCTTGATTTATCTACTTTCGCTGTGAAATGGAGTCCTCATCGCTACCCATGGAAACCGAAGTTCCAACTGCTGAGACCATACATCTAGAACTCGTCGTTGTCTGTACGGAAGTTGATCTAGATCCCATCGTTTTTTACCGCAGCATCTAGATCCCGAAGTCAAACGACAAGCAAGCTTGTTCCGTACTCTGCCGCTTCTCGCCCACCGTAGCCACCGAGTCTTCCCTATCGCGTAGTCAACCACCCAAATATATCTAGAGCTTGATAGTGAAATTATTCCACCTAGTTAGATTTAGATTGAGGAAGAACCTCAACAAGAAGAAATGTTCTTGGAAATCCAACTCATTTGGGTCGGGGATTTATCTTTACGAGTCTATTCCTCGATTAAATTACACTACTTCATTGATCCTATTTCCAATCCAGGTTCCCATAGATCCTATAGTGTATTCACCGGGTCATTTGACCATGGCTAAGTCAACATATCCGGCTATACCATCTGGTTACGCTCGCTCAACATCTTCATTTCTACTCCACGACGTTTAACACGTCACCCGAGTCACATTTACGGTGGTCCATCCGCTCCACCGTGTTACCAATCATTATCCTGAGCTTACTCGGTGCCTCCTCAAATCCATGGACTTCACCCATGTCATCTTTTGGTATCTTATCTCGTTACATCTCTAATGATTAATGAATCCGCTCGATCCTTTACACACATCTTCAATTCAACATCAAGCTACTCCATCCGGGTATATTCCATCTAGTTCAATCTCGACTAGACTTCCACCATTTGGAGATCAATATATTCCATCTTATTATACTCCTCATGCTAGAGGAAACCTATGGTCACCCATTTACAAGACTTTCGTCGTTTTATGGTCACCCAAATGTTGGTATGACTGTCATTACGGGCAACCTATCTGCCGTTCAACCAAAAGCGTTTGTGAATTCATACCAACCGGTTCAACCCGTTGCATCTACATATACACCACTTGTTAATACTTAATTAATCCATTTACAATACTGGCTGTACTCTCAACCATCTCAAAAGGTGTCCTTCAACTCCGTTACCCTCAAGTTCAGCTCCGTACTCCACCTCCTTCCTCACAAGGTTTTACAACAACCACTCCGTATTTGGAATCTACAACCACACGCTTGATTAACCTTTTATGGGATGTCATAGGCTCCTACCGGTCTTACCTATTCACAACTCCGGTCCAATATATTCTAGTTTGGGCTATACATCTAAGTGGGGAATTCACCTGGCAGCCTACAACCTCAAATGCCACAACAACAATTCCAACAACAAGCATCCAGTCTAGTCAACAGACCTCAAGAAGAGCCTATCAAAATCCCATCTATAATAATAAATACTACACCTTTGTTATGCAATAAAGGTCTTGCTTCAAGAATTATCCTCACTGAAGACAAACAACTCACTGAATTAGTTTCCATTTTTTGGTGTAACTAGAATTACCTAATTTTAAACTCGGTTTACCAATGATCCCATCAACTATTCTCTTTAAGGCCGATGACGACAAAATTACCCTCCGACATTCCTAAATCAATGGGAAACCCTGTGAGAATACTTTAAGTTAACGCATGTTATGACTTATCATTTGGTGGTGCTCCTCAAACTCCTTAAATGATGACTCTGCTAGACTACGTCTTTTTCAAATCCGTATGCTTATTGGTCCTACCGTGAAGTGGTACATTGAATCACCATTAGCTTCATTTGATAACTTCACTCGCCACTACCTTTTTAACACACTTTCAAACCTACCCATACGACATGAAACTTGAACGAAATCGTCGACCAAATTTAAACATACAACTCACTTCACATTTCGATTATATTCATGAGTATGCCATCAAGCCATCGAATGGTTAAAACATTTGTTCCCGATCGATCTTTGGCCGAGTTGTTTATTAAGTAATTTTTTCCATCTATCACCGAGATGTAGCTAAAGGAAGATTCTTCATCAAGAGAAAGTCATCGTTTCGTGTCCAAAGACTAGATTTTATTTATACTCGCTCCGCATGCTCTATGAGAAAATTCCAACGCACCGCGATCAAATTTTTACCGTTCCTCCTCCATCCGGTATGACTCTCACGCCGAAGACAATATGATTAGTTATGAAAAAAATCACACCTCTACTTCATCTCGATCCTACACTTTCTTCTCGAAATACATGCCATGTCATCCGAAAAAGGAAAAAGTGACAAGCAACCTAGAAGGAAGAAAAAGGAAGGAAAAAAAAAAAAAAAATTCCTTCCCTAGAAGGAATGATCATTCGATCAACAATATGGAAATTCTTGGAAACTCCGTTAACCTTGTTTCGATAGTGTAATGAGGAGCACTTTGCGTGAGACCGTCCTCACCGCTCCGGGGTCTCAAATTTTCTTAAGACTTCGCGACATCCGCTCGTGTTGACATCCTTTTCAAATCTAGACACAAACATGGTTACGTACGAATCCCACTTCTAGTTCCCAAGTGATTATGTTATTTGTCACCTGTGAGTAACCGATGTTTTGGTGTCTACGTGAAATAACATTACAAAGAGGTCGCGATCAACCTACTACCTCGACCACGAATCCGTCAACTAAATCAATTCCACCACCGCTATTCTAGAGTTAACAACAAAGCCACCAAAGGGAGTAGTCCAAAAATCAACATTCAATCCTCGAGCTCACGCAAATCAAAATTATAATGTAGCTGAAGATCTAGCTTCCGCCCACTTTCACTATTTCGATGCTTTAGGTACTTCAAAATTTTCCCTCCCGTGCTGTGCTTTGTTGTTGGCAATTGGTGGAATCGACCCAACAGATCTTCTAATATTGTAGTCTTTAATCACATGGGTTATGTGCCACCACTAACCGAATTATCATTTTCAATCCAAGTAATTGTTATAAATCACCTCGTTCATCGCACTATTATTGATGAAGGAGCATCTACTTGCATTTTCTCTCAATTGTCGAAGTCACTTGGCTCGCCTCGCTTATCTCAATCACCTACGACGTTGAAAGCTTTGATGGTTGTAACTATAATACTAAGGGTATTATCAATAACTCCGCATAGTCGCACCGGGGGGGAAATCGTAACTATTGAATTTGAGGTCATTGACGAACTCCTTGAATACAACATTTTACTTGGAAGGCCATGGGTTTATGCTATGACTGCGATCGTCTCTAGTTACTTCGAATGATCGACTTCCTCATAAAGGCGCTATCATAGTCATCAATCAACTCTCCTTTCTTGTCTCTTAGTTCCCGGTGTATCCGGAAGCATTTTTTTAGTTCACACATCCTAGCTAGTACTTCAAAAACATCGGTGTTGGTCTCTTTAAAATTCTTCCCAATGGGCACCTTTTTATTACTACCACCCACAACGTTGGCGGAATTGCAAAAATAGACCCGCTACAGATATCTTCTAACTTCATTTAACTTAAGGAATATTACCAATGATTCCAAAGCTGAGCATCATAGCTCCCCTATAAATTTTCGACAAAGCAAAAGTAGGGGGCTAAATGGTTTTTGAGCCTTCAATGAATGCATCTCCCCTGAAGACACATCATCCTTGAAGTATCCTGTAATTTTTCCTTTGATAAATTTCCCTCTGCTGACTCCCTTTATAAGGTCTCATTGTTTGCAAAAATTGTGCTCCAAAAGGTCTATATTTATCCCCTGTATCCCTGCAAAGTGTCCCTTTTAAACCCTTTTTCCCTATGTTAAAGTCCCCCTTTTTCATCCCAAAAATCCCCTCTAAAACATCCCTACACCCTTTGTTTAGCCAATTTCCCCCTTCTTCCCTCTATCGTTTCCCATTTTCGGCCTCAAATTTCACTAAAAAGGGCCAAAAACCCATACTCTACACATTGGGTCTTAGCCCCCTTCAGGCCAGCCCCCTTACCGTTTCCCTCTACGTGACCAAGCGCCATGACCAGGGGCCCGGGCGGAAGGTGCTTATCGCATATGATATCGGGGGCAACATCGACCATTGATCTTCGCAAATCGGACGGTCCCCGTTAACTCCGCAGGCGCCCATCGTTCTTCACGTTCACCTCTCCAACCACATCCGTCGTTCGTTTAAACCACAGATCAACGGACAGATCTTCATTCCCACCTAGTGGTCCCCGCGCCCGCGGACACTATTCAGAAACAGCCCAGTTTTCATCGCACCGCTATTAGGGGTCGAGCGGTATTTTTCCATTGCCCAGTGATTCCACTCATCGATCGACGTGTGTCAGGCGCACTATTTCAAAACCGCTACCTCATCGCGCGTTATCGTTCGACTGAGGATACGTAGCGATATCGTTGTGCGCCGTTAGATATGAGGCGGCCCATCCAACGGTCATCGCTCAACAAATTTGCGCAAGGTTTAACCCGAGGAAACCGTACCCCTAGCCCACTTTCCATCGCCCTCCGATGCATTTTTCACCGTTGATCTCCGTCGAGATCGAACGGTCCAGATTCAATCACACGCCCGCTGTTGACTCGGGCCCGCCACGTCATCTGTCCACGTATCTTCATCTTTTTCCTCGCCCATCCCCTTTATAATCCATTCAAAGATTAAATTTTGATGTTTTTTACGTTAAATATCTGCCTCGACACCTTCCACTGTTTTTCGCCAACCTTCACCAGAGCATTTCTCCACCATTCCTCTCCGCACGTTCCACCATTTCACCAGCCGCACGACCATTTTCATCATCCACACTACATCCATTACCCCCCGTTACACCATTTTTTGGTCATCTAACCTATTATCATTAGATGGACCCAAGTACACTATGTAAGACCAATTTTACCCTAAGTAAAATTTCCTTCACTATGTTAAATAACTTAATAAACCACATTTATTAGGTTGTTTATGGTCTAATCAGGAAACCCCAAAAGGAAATATTAAACAAACCTATATTTGTTTGATTTTCCTCATGGAATAATTAATTAAACCATAATTTAATTATTATTCACAGTCATGTTTAACCCAAAAACAAAGAAATTAATTAGATAAACTCTTATTTATCTTATTATTTTCTAGGAATAATTATTTAAATCTTATTTAGATAATATTCCTTGTTAAATATGACCAAATCACCCACAAATAATTAAATAAATCATTATTTATTTGATTATCCTTCAACCACTTCTTTAAAAAGATAAATAAATCATTTATTTATTTATTATTAACAAATAAAGGGATTTGACCCAAGTCAAATACTTTTTCCCTCCAACAAATATAATAAAATATTCCATAAAAGGTGGATCTAGATTTGGTTAACATTATTTTAATCATGCACTAAGATCTAGAATGACCCAATATTTTGTTATAAATAGGAGGGTTTTTCCTACCATTCTTCACCTTTTGTTGCCTATTAGATCACTCTGGATCTATACACTTGGTCACATTTTTCTACCATTTGCTGTGTGAGCTCCCTTTGAGTTCCATTCTTTGTGTGGGTTTTCTACACCAACAAGAGAGAGAAATCTTAGATCTGAAGTGCTAAGGACTTCCAAGAACCCATCCCACTGAGGAGAATTGGATACGCCTTCTTGTTTTCCTCCCAGGTGCCCAATTAATATAAAAATTCTTTCAAAAATTGTTCTTGTCTTGCCTATTGGTATATGGAGCAAACCCTTGTTTTTTCTGCTTAATGTCTTTCCATGCATAGATCTGGTTTTTGCAGCTCTTTTATGTTCAACTAACCGCAGATATGAAGATATTGGCAGCCACTTTTGTTGTTAGGGCTATTAGTTATGCGTAGCTAAAGTGGTCCTTTTTCATACACTTCGACAAAGGATTCATACTAACACCCCCATTCATGGATTTCATAACAAGTTTTCTGTTTTGCAGGGTTTTGAGGTGGTGAAAGCCACCATGATTTGCACCCGCTGTCACAGTGACAGAAAACACAAGAAAATACCGTGTGCAGAGGCAGAAATCATGAAGAAAACCCGAGGAGGTCCTACGACAGGACTTGCATTAAAAGACCAGGGTATTACTCTGTGAAAATGTCCCGGCGCCATTAACACACAGATTTCACAGTCAGAGATTTAAATTAAGCAGTAGAGAGCTTAAGGCACGCAAATGAAGATATATAAGCCTTATGTTCAGAGATTTAAAGGTAAAGAATTAGATTGAAGACCCATTGATCACGCAGAAGGTACAACACGAAAATCAGTGTGTCAGGGTTTCTACATCAGCATAATGTTTTTTCCTAAAAAAGGATGGAGCACCCATGCAACTTTTATTATACGCCGTGTTCCTAAAGAAATTTCCACCCTGACAACAGTTCGAAGCTACCAGAGCATTTGTTTCATAAGTATGGCAGACTTCTTAATCATTCATCTATCTTTTGTTTATTCACCAATAGTACCACAGAGTCCTGCAGCCAAAGTACGTCAGAGACATACCTGGAGTAAATCGAAGTCTGATGAGGACCACTCTTCCATCCATAGAGTGCCAGAATTGAAAGCTCAGAATTTAAACAGAATGGGCTTCGACCCTCTTTCTTTATTGAAGTTTTAATGATGCATTTAGTTTTCACCTACCTCCTCAGCCCATCTTTCTTCTATAAAATTTCATGAAGAAACATTGTAAAGGTTGTTGATCAGTTATCAGAGAACTGCAAGTAGTTTCTTTTGAGACACAGTCTCTATGTAAAGTTGTAAGATAGACTGAGGAATATGATTTCAGACTGAGTATTCAGCTATTGGCAATGTTGTACTTGACTGGTATTGCTGTTTAATATGACAAGCACATTTCTTTGGATCCTGATCTAAAGCAGCGGTGATGTTTTCCTATCTCTGTGTTTAATTCATTTCATTTCGTTTCTACTGGCTTGCATCAGAATATTGGCATAGGATTTACCCTTGTTAGGTACCCTATGTTTCTGCTCTCCTTGCCATTAATGTTTTTCTTCTGAATGTGTTATCTAAGAATTGATTTCAGATAATTTAACCAGTGTAGTGGATGTTATTTCCTGCTCTCTGATGTATGAGTTAAATGAATATGTTCTTAGATGTTTCTTGTTAAGGATTTAGCTGGAAGATTTGGGAACACTGGGGATTAGAGTTAGCCTTGTCCACTAGGATCCTTGTGCGACCAGATGGTCTTTGACTTTGTGCCCTAAAATATGTGTTGTCTCCTCAGCTCCTACCATTCCATAACCACACTAATCATCTTTAAGATCCAATGTTTTAGATGACTAGCCCAATTGAAAGCCTGCCTATTGAGTAGCAAGAAAATCCTTTCCTGACTCCATTTCCCAATGGTCTTGAATGCTTCCTGGAATACTTCACCTATGCCTTATCCCTCTTCGCTCATCCTGGTATTACATTGAACCCTCCTCTCCTGATAACCAGCAACCAAACAAACTATCAAACAAACAAACCCCGAGCCTTATAACTAGCCTAACATCTTAAAATTTGAGCTTCAAAGACGTATACCTTTGACATATCATAGAGAGATTCCTGTCTGGACCCAGGAGGGCTAGATCCTGAGGTCTTAAAGTGGTTTGATGTTGTCTCATATTTTGGTCTTCGCTAACTGCCAAAACATGGGAACTACACTGGGTGAATTTCTTCCGCCAAGCCCAATTGAGCTCGCATAGCAATCAATTGTCTTGGCTTGGGCGGCGCATCTTGATCCATCGTCGTTGATCGTTTGGGTCGATCGTTCATTAGATTTTGGTACTCCTTTTGAATTTTTTTCATCCACTTTCTTAACTGATGAGAGCATTGTGGAAGCCATGATTCCAAAAGGAGAACCATGGGACGATTATCATCATCGTTCCCGTATTCTAGATTACAACAAAGATAATCTTATTGAACTATATCGCCCTACAATCCCTGATTTATTTTTGAATTTTGTTCCAATTAATGCCATCGAATTCGAGCGAAACCTGTCAAATATTGAAGAAACGATTTCTATCAATATTTCAACCAAACTTGGTGTTTTAGAAAACATTCATGTTGGCGTGTATTGTTCTACATCCGAACTTGACACTTATCACTCTATTTTTCGTGAATTCCGAGATGTATTTGCTTGGTCTTATGAGGAAATTCTAGGCATAGCTTCTAGTATTGTTGAACACACAATTAAAATGTAACCTGATGTAAAACTAGTACGTCAACGTCTTCATCCTGTTCATCCAAAGAAGGCTGCTCCCATTAAAGAAGAAGTTGAAAAACTTTTGCGTGCTGGTTTCATTTACCCTGTTCCACTAACTGATTGGGTTTCCAACATTGTTCATGCCATGAAGAAACAAGGGAAAATCAGAGTGTGCGATGATTATCAGGATGTTAATCTTTCTTATCTAAAAGACAATTATCCTAATCCCTTTATCGACCAAATTATTGATGAATGTGCCAGTTGTGAAATATTTTCATTCATGGATGGATTCTCCGATTGAAATCAAATAAATATTCGCCCAGAGGATGAATATAAGACAACATTCATCTATCCCTGGGGCACATTCACTTATCTTAAACTCCCATTTGGTTTAAAGAATGCTGGGGCAACATTTTAGAGAGAAATGGATTATGGTTTCCATGACATTAAGCACATTGTTCAACCTTATCTAGACGATTTACCCGTGCATTCATGAAAACAGACTTATCACCTGCCGCATCTGAGAGCTATAATTCTACGCTGCCGACACTACAAGATACGCCTCAATCCACACAAATGTGGGTTTTGTGTTGGTTATGGTCGTATTCTTGGATTCATTGTATCAAAAGGTGGAATTCGAATTTACCCACTGAAGGTCCAGGCCATTCTTGATTTTCATGTGCCATCAAACTTACTTCAGCTATAAAGACTTCAAGGAAAGGCTAACTTGCTAAGGAGGTTAATACCCAACTATGCCGTAATGGCTAAAGTATTTACTCGTCTCTTTAAAAAGCGGATTCCCTGCGATTGGGATAAGGTTGCGCATGCTTATTTTGATGCTCTTAAAGATACACTGATCTGAGTGTCATTAATGTATCCCCCTAATTATCATAGTGATTATTTCCTATATCTCGTAGCCACAGATACAACCATTGCTATTTTTTTAGTCCAAGAAGATGATGGGATAGAACATACAATATATATTTGAGTCGTAATTTCAATGATACGAAAGTTAAGTACTCATACGTCGAAAATCTTGCCTTGGCATACGTTCAAGATTTCCAAATATTTCGCCATTATATCCTTCTCAAGAAGACCATTTTCATTTCAGATTGCAACCCTATGAGATACATTCTATCACGTAAATTTATGGGGGGAAATATTCAAAATGGATCGTCATTTTACAAGAAGTTTATTTGGAATTCAGCAAATCCAATTCAAAGAAGTATTTGGTTTTTGCTGAGCTTCTTTGTGACCTTCCCTCTGATAGTATTGAAACTACATTAGAACCATCAATTCTAGATGATTCTCTATTTCTGAATGGGTCATTTGACCCTTGGTATGGGGATTTTATCATTTATCTCCAATCCCAAACTTTCCAGCCCGATACCTCTCGCTCACAACAATGATGTATTCGGTACCAAGACAAAGTTTATCTGATCGTCGACGATACACTTTATTGTCATGGTGTCGATACGATTTTAAGGAGGTGCCTCACTCATGAGGAGGCCGAGAAATTTCTGAATGATTTTCATGCTAGTGCCTGTGGTGGACATTTTTCTGGGTATGCTACTGCACAGAAGATTCTCCGCGTCGGTTACTTCTGGCCAACCATATTCTGCAATTGCATTCTCGCGGTCATAAGTTGTCATGCGTGCCAGATATTTGATCGTAAAATATGCATGCCGCTAGCACCAATTCATCCTTTCATCGTTGTGGGATCATTTCAAAAATGAGGCATTGATTTCATGACCTGCAACCCTCGTTCGGTCCGGGGGGGGGGGGGGGCATGGTTATATTATTGTCGCCGTCGACTACTTTACCAAGTGGGCCAAAGCAATGCCTACATTCAATAACACAGGAAAAACAAATGCATTGTTCTTTTTCAATCATGTCATTTCATCATTTTCACAATAACATGATGAATGAGTTGACTGCCAAATTAGGACTGTCACATGATAGCTCTTCCCCTTATTATCCACAATCTAATGGACAAGTTGAAGCCATTAACAAGATCCTTAAGCGACTACTTCAATGAATGATAGGGGCTTACAAATGATATTAGCATTAAATCCTATGCTCGACTTTATGGGAATATCGAAGCTCAGTGAGAAATGCAGCCGGATTTACTCCCTTTCAGTTGGTGTATGGTCTGGAAGCTATCTTACCAATCCAATGTGAAATTATGTCATTAAAACTCGCTATTGACTTGCTACCTAGCACCTCTAATGAAGAAGCTCATATTTTTAACCTCATACATCTAGATGAAACACGTCATGAAGCCACATTGGCCAACGAAGCGCATAAGAGATGAATCAAGGTGCAATATGACCGCAATGTCAAGCCTCGCATATTTTCAAAGGGATACTTGGTCTTGCTTTATGATCAAGAAGCTAATTTGATAGGAATAAGAATTTTGAGCCACTATGGCATGGCCCCTACATTGTAAAAATATTTATGGCAAAGGGCGCCTATGAGTTAGTTGATTATGATGGAATTCCATTGGCGCAGCCTCGAAATGGGCTGTATATTAAACATTACTATGCTTAATTGAGCATAGTAAACTTTTGTATCATATTGTGTATATGATTTGATTGCATTAATTGTCTTAGTTTATTTTTTAGAGTTTTCTTGAAGTTAGTAATCCACTTTACATTTCATCGTAGATGTCTGAATATTTGGAACCATTTGTTGGGTACACCGATGGTGCTAGTCGTAGTACGCAAAACCTATCCTCTGCAGCATGGAACATTTTCAATCCAGGTGGCGAGATAGTGATTTTTGAAGGGATTTTTATTGGTTGATCCACAAACAATATCGCTGAGTATACTGCATTGATCGAACTTCTCTCTAATGCCATTTCACTTGGCATTAACCACATCATCATTAGGATAGGCACACAACTTGTCGTACTGCAACTTAATAGCGTCTATGTCGTTTGAAATCCAAAAATTCATCATATGTTCCTTAGAGTTTGAATTTTGGAAAGAAATTTTGATTACATTCAATATCAACACATTTATAGAAATCTGAACACATTAACTAATTATTTAGTGAATAATGTTTTAAATAGACATTTAAAACACATGTAAAGATACATTTTCAATTCACATCACACAACTGAATAGGACTGTGCATTAAACATAGGAAAACACTGAAATAAAATAGATAGATAGTTTAGTTTTTTACAAAATTTGTGCCCAAGACATATTGGTCATGTGACCTCAAAATGTATACAAAAATGTCAAAAGAAAAACTAGTGATGCTCATGATAACAAGAAATTTCTCTAGCTATCCCGCGCAATAGCCTCATCCAACGACTAGGAACACCAATAGTATGGCGCTACAGCCTCATAGGTAACTCCTTGATCCGGACATCTGGTATCCCAAGAGTCAATCCCTCAACATACTGCTGCAACTCAGCAAGAGTTTCGGTCAAATCCAAATCTCGAAGGACTTCTCTCCTGATAGTCCTCTCTGCTGATTCATCTGTTGCCTACTTTGGTCGACCCACTGGTCAAACACGAACCACATCTGTGTACATAAAAAATTTAAGTTTAGTCTTAGAAAAGATAAAAAAAAATACAAAAACATGTAGAAACCATAAAATAAAAAACACGGTCAAAACATTTTTACCCATTGCACCCCAATGAGCATCATCTAGTAAAATCAAATCTACATCTCCACGGAAATATATGCCTGTGTATGGATACTCCTCTATGGCGATAATCTATCATCGAATCCAGGCAAAGAGTGCAATAGAAAATATGATAGTCGATTGACCAACATGCCTAGCCATCAAGTCGACCCATCGCTGCATCCGAGGATTTCTAGGACCAGATATGCTTAGTGTCAGATGCTGTGGTTGCAACAATGGAACTCACTCTAAAATAAAGGAAATCAGGATTGAGCCATAACTAAAATTATTATTTTTTCCACCCTTTTCTTTAGTCAATTGTTCTTTCATCTGAAAGAGTACTGCTTCAGCCCAGTTGAACACTATGTAGGTTTTAACCTTGTACATAAATTATTTGCAAACAAATCTTAAAAACATAAAATAAACAATATCGAGAGCATAAAACATAAAACATATATACACAGAGATTTTCCCCTGGATCCCAAATCGGGATGACCAGCTTGATTTTTCATTATATTCCTTTTAGTGTTACAACACATATATATACATGCCGAAGCATACATAAACCCCAATCCATTAAAGCTTCAGATTACACGAGTTCCAGGTGGACCTACCCATCTTTACAGAAAAAATTAATAAAATAAAACCATCATGCCCCAAAACCATGTGCAAACCCATGCACAAAACCATGGGCGGGTTCGTCCACCAAAAAATAAGGACCAAATTGTTTTTCCTGGGGCATTGCCCCGGACCCCGAAGAGGGGGGGTTACCGCCCCCCCGTGACCCCCCTGCTGTGCTTGACACAACTTACAAGGGAAGCTATCACCATCCATGTGACCCATCCACACGTGACTAGTCATGGAGAGAATATAACACATATCCAACACACTGTCGGTTCGAGACACTCAAGAGCATACAACATGTATGAACAATTTGCAACATGTAGTGTCACAGAACCAACAAGTTTTTAAATACTCAAAAGGATAGTTCTCAGAGGAAAATCATGCACATTGCGAATGTTTATCTTTCCATATTTTCTAGGTTCAATACCTGGTTGCAATGCTGGCGTATGTAGTCCTTCACTGTCTCGCCTCCAAGAGCAGATCCTGCGAGGGAAATAGGAGAACCAAGTCTCGATAATCTATTAAGAAAGTAAACATACTGAACCAATATTGGGAGCACTTTGACCCCAATGTGAAATTCCTGAGATGCCAGATCCCATGAATAAACCAGGAACTCTAATAGATCAAGATGTTGTCTCATCCCTGATAATCTGAAATACTTAAGTAACCCACAAACCCTGAGGGCTCTTACAATGCCAGGATCATTTAGGGAAATCATGTCTTGTATTCATGTTCTCTTTCTTGCCATGTAATGGTAATTATGATTTGATAAATACTTGAAAGCCATCCATAAGCTTCATTAGGATCCATTTCATGCAAAAAATTAGGAATTTTTTGAGCACACAACAAGTTTTTGTTTTTGGAAATGCGCCCAACTCACCCCTAGTCAATGGATAAAGCGTTGCAAACCATAAGAGCTTCAATTTTAGTGCTTTGCAATGTATTTTTCGACATGAAAGGGTGCATTTCCCTCATAATGCAATATATTTAACCTAGGGGGATCAAAAACCTAAAAACTCAGCATGAAAAGAAACAAAAATGACACTAAAAAGAAGAGAAGTTTCAGATCTCAAACCTGGATCAAACGGCACGAGAAATTGTCCATTGAAACTGTCGCAATAGATCGCTAAAGTTTGAGGGAAAAATAGGTTCATAGCTCCTAAATTTCAAATGGTAACTATGGAATGGTAAATGAAATGGTAAAAACTTCTTTTTAATAGTCATTTTTATTATTTTATTCATATTTAATGATGTGACTATGGTTTTTATTCATTTTTACTATGAAAAATTTATTTTTAATCCATTTGATGGTTCTCTGAACAGGTTTACAACTGATATAGTGAGTTTGAAATGCACAATTATCCAAAAATGATTTGACCACAAAGCATACTTTTATCCTCTTTTTTAGAGCTTTGTTAAACATGAAAAAGGAATTTAAAGCGCACTTTTATCTCTTTTTCAAGCTTTGTTAAATGCAAAAAAGGAACCCCCTGGAGTCTTCTTTTAGCTCTTTTCAGACTCCGTTAACGTGAAAATATTGCCAAGCACTTGTGTTTTAGAGCTCGCAATAGGAAATGAAACGACATCTAATCAGTATATGTTTAACCCTTTTCCAGACTGAGATAGATTATTTAAGAAAAAGGAACACCTTAGTTGAACATGGATAAGAGGTTTTCTCAGGCATTATTTTACACTTTTTCGGACTTGAGCGGAAAATTTACAAAAAAGGACTCATGGAGTTTTCTTTTCATCCCTTTTTCAAACTCTCTAAACATGAAAAAGGACTAACTTTTCACTATCGTTAGACTCATTAAAATATCAAATAGCGACAGACTTTTACGATTATGAAAAGATCGAGTTTCACTATCACTAGACTTGTTAAATCATCAAATAGCGATGGATTCACTCAAAGGGTCAAATTATAGATCAATCATATGTTACCCTCCTCAAGATTGTTAAAAAATAAAGAGGTATCGATCAGCAATGACTGGGGAAAATTTAGGAAAAGGAACAAAACAATTTATGGTAGTAGGTCGCTCGTGAACATGACAATTTCACTTCATCTTCGTGGCTTTGGGTTGGGTAATCTTCTTGACGGTCTATCATACCTATGGTCTATCATACCATCCATCACTTCGGTTTCGGGTCAATGCTGCCAACTCATTTCAGTGTCACTAATATGTTCAAGAGAAGTCATCCAGTAATTCCTCATCTTTTGCAATACTCATAAACCTTCATTTTCATCACCGCCATCCTTGAACATTGCTTCATCAAGTCATATTTTGTCTCCAAAATCATTACTCTTGTTTCATGATAAAGTTGCTTCCTTTCGACATCATCTGATCATCAAGGAAGTTGACTTAGAAACATCTTTCCAGTGCCTTGGAACTTTCTTACGACAGGTTTCTCACTTCCGATGAGAGGTTGACATCACAGACCTTCGACCAAAATATTTTGTTTGGCATTCGAAATCAAATCATCTATTCACACCTTGCAAATTGTATTGCAGTACCTTGAGAACCATTAACATCAACGATGGTTTCTCTCAAGTCTGTTAACGAATTACATCATTAGCTGGTAATCGAATGATGTCTTCCCATGTTCGACTTCAGATCACATATTCGCATGGTTAGAATTGTACTTGAACGATCAAGTGAATGAGATAAGAAGACACTGGATTTAGTTTCATCCATCAGGGCTGCAATTTCAAGAATTGCACCACATCATCTGTACAATCGCTTTACATACAGATGGTCATCCTATCATGGGCCTATATCTGTAGGCATGTCTATATATGTAGACGGCTTTCTAATCTATGTACATGTTATGATAGTTTATGTGTTGAGCATGGGTATGCCTCCCTCATCAATTCATGTCCAAGCTGTACAAGATATCATGATGTAGTGTATTTCAAATTGATGCAGGTCACCATTCGCTTCAAATCCTACGCATCACACTGTAAAGCATATCATCCAAATATTATCATTAATTTGACTTCATGCTTTAGGGGGTAGCTGTTACAGGTCAATTTGGGCATCATCCCTAAGACCAGTATGAACAGGGTCTATCATCCCCTAGTTCAATACAAACAGGGTCTATCATCCCCTAATTGAGTTGCTACACGCCCTAGAGAAGTCATTCCATTGATGGATTTAATTCATGGGAATTCCAATGTTTGAAGTATATTTAACATAACCCATTGACTCATAAACACTCCTCTGAATGGGCCTAAGTGCATTGCAAAGCACTTACCCCCATGCAAGGGTGCTATATAAAGCACTTCCCAACACTTAAGGGTGCATTGGTCTCCTGGTAGCGAAATCAACATTGTTCCAGGAATCTCCACATGTCCAGTTCCTTCTGGAAGGGCTCACATGTGTCATACTTCGAATACATGTGTTCATCCATCACCATTGAACCTGGAAACATGTCTCATATATTATTCTAAAGCCATTCAATATCATTTATTAAGAAACTACCTACAATTTCCCTATAAATTGAGCACTCATCTAAGTGCTAGTGAGGAAGAAATTTGTGTAGTGTTAAGCTGTTGGATTCTCAATTGATGAGAGATGAAGTACTGTTATGCTACTGAGATGATGTTTGGTGTGATGAGGATGGAATGAAGTTGGAGTAGGTTGACGACGAACTAATCCACTGGTTGTAATCTACTCCTCCTATTGTTTCAATAAAGATATATGTTCTTTCTCTCATATATGAACTTATATATTGTGAATGTATTCTCAAATTTTGTTGGTTCAATTTGGTTAAGGTAGATAGAACGCATATTTGTATGTCATTTTTTGTCTTCTATATTTGATTGCAGGTATTGATGAAGCAGGTTTCAACTAGATCAAGGGTGACAAGAATGAGAATAGAAGAGGAACGAGAGCGAAGGATCAAAAGTAAGTCTTTATCCCTTCTATATTTCTGTCTATTTTAGAGAAAATAATATTTATCTTTCTTCTGTTGTTCTGAGTGAAGGAACACCACATTCAAGGAAGACTACTTTATTTGTAGATTATGATTCCGCATAACAAAGTTAATGCATGATCCTCTAATTTTAGCCACGCGAATGAGATCTTTTGCCATTCCTTGATCTGATGGACACTGAAATAAACTTCCAGTTGCTGTAACTAGTGGTTCAACTTCAGAGGATCGATCTCGCCATGGTACGACTTGATAGAAACTATTCTTCCATTTTGAACAAGGATTGATTCACGACACTCAAACTAGGTTGATATTTTCCGGGTTCTTTCTTCGACTAGTTATTTGTGTCTTCTCGATCTCCCGCTCCCCCTTCTAAATTTTCCTTTGCATTTGAACCCCCATCTTCTCCAAATATCACTAGATTATTACTTAGGGCTTCCATGAGGAGTTTTACATTGCAGTTTATATCTGCGACTTGTTGTTCAAGTCGCAAAAACCTCACCTCTGCAGGAACACAAGGTTCGTTTACAAATTCGTCGGCCATGATTAGGGATTTGCGATTTTCGACCTCGCTCACCTAAATACCTTGAAAAAATCCACAAATACCTAAATAAACTTTCTCTGATACCAAATGATCTATAAACTATCATGGATATTCCATTGGACTGTTTGTCACCACAGATCAAATAATATTATATTAAAACTCTGAAAATTATACACTATTACAATTTATTAAATTTTAATATCTGTGGTTTTAACTGTAATTATTGCATGCATGCGAATGGAAATTATGAATAAAAGTAGAGAATGAAAAAATAAGAGCACACACACACAATACACAAGATATGCTCTTTGGAAAACCCTTTTGGGAGAAAACCCAACTAGAAGGTGAGGCCGCTTTGCCCTCTTTATCTGTTTGGAAATATGGATGCAGGTACAAAGAATAATTCATGTGGCTTGCGGGCTGCTACAGTGCAAAAATCATCTCTATTTGAACTACCTCCTATTCCTTCTGGCTATCTTTTCTCATCTATGGAACAAAATTCTCTTGAAAGAATGGAATGCATCTTCCTCCTAGTGGTCTGGTTATAACACAAACCGATAGCCTACTAGTGGTTAATTTTGACAACATCAACTCTTAACTAGAGTTACAATATAGAATTTTATAGTCTTTTACTTCATAAAAATATGGTTAGCCCCTTTTCCATAAATAATGGGGGCTGACGTGACATCCTCTCGAACTATAGGTGTAAAAACAAGAAGGTCAACTTCTGAGTGGCATAACTTTTGCATACGGACTTTGATTGATGCACTTCTTGCACCGTTGGAAAGATATACATATTTAGAATAACATGAAAAATTTTGATGCCTAAAAACAATCCCAGAGGGTTTTTGAACTCGTTTTTCCAAACTGGGTCTGGTAAAAATAGTCCCGTGAGCTGATTCCTCCACTTTTTCAACTCCAAATGCATCAATATAGATGACAAACACTATAATTATCCAATTCAGATCAAAGTGTGAAAGAGTATGAGAGAGTAGAGAGAATAGAGAGATATCTCCAAGCTAAAACTGACAAAAGGTTGTGAACTGATCCTCATAAGCCTTTTTATCAATGAGGCTTCTATTTTCTTCAATTTCCATATTTTTCCTTCATTTTCCTCCTCACATGCAATTTGTGACCTTTCACCTTCCTTTTCTCCTAATTTCCATTATTTTCATAAATAAAATTCCAATTAATGCCACTTTGCCTTTTCCATTGCCTTTTTCAATTTTCTCTTCGCCATAATAAACCAAATGAATACCCACTAGGATCTTTTGCCCAACATTTAACTTGGAATACATGTCCCATGTCCTTGTTTATTATTTTCCTTTATTAACTTTATTGCATGAACTTTTAACCCAAGGCTGTTACATTCAACTGTTTATTTCTTTTTCTTTCACTACCAAAGTTTGAGCATCTATTGTTGATAAATTGGGCCTAAATTAGGATGGAATTCACCCAATCTAGGGGAGTGCATGAAATTTTTATTATTAGATGCATCTGTGTCTAGTTATGGTTCTATTCCTTATTTATTTATGTATTTCATTTGGTGGGATCACAATATGTGTATATTTTAAGAGAAGGCAATATTGATGGGGGTTATCTTTGTTCTCATTGAAAAATTGACCAAAGAATTCACATGCAAGCCAAAGAAGGCTAAGGCTCACATTCCTTTTATGTCTTCACTCAAATTTTAAATGCCTTGGGGCTTTTTTGACAAATCCATTTAGGGTCATTCACCTCAATGTGGTGTAGTTTTGGTCCTTCATTTGAATTCCTGACATTTCTTCCTTCTTTTTTATGCTCTGGGGCTCAATTAAAAAATGAAATAAGAGTTGGTAGCATTGTGGTTGCTTTTACAAAAGTTACAAATTTCAATTGATTGAAAGTGCATATTTTGGGGCACTTTAAAGTTGTTATCAACAAGGCAAAGGATAAGATAAAAATTCAAAATGTTTTCCTTTAGTCTTTAATGAATCCAATTTAATGCCTTATGCGATGTTTTAAATGGATCTCTTTCTCTCATGTTTACAACAAACTCAACAGAAAGGGCATATGAGCTTTCTAAGGAAGCTTTGTCTCTTCCTAATGGATCCTTGATCTCTGACGAGTATTTCGATGGTCAAATGCACCAGGTTATATCCTTTTTAAAAATATTTATTTTTTCTTTTGATGGCATAAAGTTGTGTCGATGAATTATATTGGCAAATATTCAATCTTCTAGGTCTCAACTATGTATGTTTTTGTTTTTGGTTAGCATTTTGTTTTTTGAAATCTAGCTATGGACAAAAAAATTAGACTAGGAACAAGTTACTAATTTTGTAGTCTCAATGGGTTGAAACATGTATATTTCTTAGTTGTTGAGTTCGGAAGCTCCACAGTGAAGTATTTTTAAGGCTTACGTTTCCAGTCTAGAATAAGACCCATCATCAGACAAATCCGTTGAAAAGAGAGGAGAAAGATACTATATATATGCATAAGAGGCCGGATAAGGGAGTCAATGAGCATAAAATAAATCGTATTTTATTTTTAATAAATTAAACGTTATTTTAAATTATTTGTTTTTTAGTTATATGCAAAACTAATAATTAATTGATTTAATTAAAATAATGAAAGTATAAGAATTATTAATGTTTTGTTTAATTAAATCAATATAAATTAATTAAAGAGAGGATGGTTAATTTGTTATGTTAATATTTTAAGATTTTTATTATTTTTATAAGGATATTAAAATTAATTATTATTTTTAATATTGATTCTATTAAAGTTTTATCATAGGCTTCAATGTTTTTAAAGGAT
This sequence comes from Pinus albicaulis, assembly GCA_034641835.2. Classification (NCBI taxonomy): domain Eukaryota; kingdom Viridiplantae; phylum Streptophyta; class Pinopsida; order Pinales; family Pinaceae; genus Pinus; species Pinus albicaulis. The sequence continues at coordinate 23,522 of JAXQQM020079919.1, read as the reverse complement.
ATCTATTGAAATTAATGAATAATTTTAATTTAATAAAATTAGTATTAATAAAACAAATCATTAGCCATGATATTAAATTAAAATTTTTATATATGGTAAAATCTCATTTATATTTATTTATTTATTTCATTGCTAATGGAAGGATAGGTATAAGGTGGGGATATGTAAGTTAGTTTTGGGACTAGAGTTTAGGGGAACTTAAACTAAAATAAAAAGGATAGGGTTAATTCATGCATTTTATCTTTAATAGTAATTTAAATTAGTATTTAAGTATTAAATTCCTAAGCAAAGATATAAGTAAAGGTTACTAGGGGTAGTATATTTCTTCAAGGAATATAATGATTTTTTCTTCATTAAATGACATTATTACAATGGCACACTTGGATGTGATTCTATTTGGTCACTCAAACTCCATGGCCAACACCTTCATAATAAATCTCTAACTCCTCTGATGGATTGAATGATATTCTAAGGATGTATAAAGAAAAAACTTCCATCAATGATAATCTAGGAAAATTCCCATTCCTTGAATCCTTGATGAAAAAAATATATAATGAAACTACTTCGAAAGTCATCTTCACAATTGTTATCGAACAATATGAGCTAGAAATTACTACTATATGATCAAACATTTCTATTATATTTAGAAAGTTTAATAGAACTAAAATTTTGAAAATGGGTGTCAAAGGGATAGATATATGTACATATATCTCAACCTATTTTTTTTTATTAAAACTTTATTTTTCTCACAAGCTATCAAGAGAATAGTTAACGATGTTGGAATAGGACAATGGATCACAGGTAGGATCAGATCTTCTCTACCTAATGAGGAGTCCATTCTGAATCCACCCTCGTATTATAAGGTATATTTCATTAAGGCCACAGATTGAGAAGATCTTGTCAATATTCTTAGTGTTTTTAACCTAGACTAGCATGAAACTCATGGATGCTAGTTTTGAGGTACATTAGACATGCATTCATATTATGTTATCCAATTAATTATAACTTGGCCTTGAAAACTCAAATCACTCCACTTAGAATAGTCATGTGTTTATAATGAAAGGGAGTGAGACTTCTTCCCAAAGTTTCTTATATGACAATCAATGCAGGTAAATCCATATTCACATTTCATAATACTTTTGTCACAAATTCCAACTTGACCCAAGGAATCAAGCTCCCAGTAATGAGAGAGAACTTAATCTAATTTGGGATGAAAATAGACACATAAGGATATATCACCGATAATAAATATATTTTCAATAAATAAGTATATTGGCAAGAAGAATCTCAGTCACTTTGAAATTAAAAAATAAAGAAAGAAAGTATATGATAGATTATCACTAAAGCCATGAATCACTAATAGGAAACTAATGTTAGTAAATCTTATGCAATATATCGACTAGATCCAACCCATTATTCAAACCAAAAAATAAGAAGAAGAAACCTCCAATACATCCTCCAAAAATGAAAGTTGAAGGATCTCCATACAAGTATCACCTAAATTCAATGTATTTATTGTGAAAATTTCATATATTCCAGCAAAAGAAAATTATTCTTCTAACTGTAAATTTAATTATGCAGTTTAATTGCTACAAGAAACAACGAATAAAATCACAACTGCAATTTTCACCATAAAGATAATGCGGAAAAATAGAAAGCAAACACACAAAATTCCACATCGTTATTTTTGGATAAGCGTCCCTTGCCAAAACCAAACTTGAGAAAATCGGTGCAACAGATGAGGGTTTTATTATTATTATGCAAAAGAATTTTTGAGTAAAATCTATGGATGCCCAACTAGTAATATAATCAACAAGTATCTGACATAAATAATTGGAGAGAAAATTCTCTTCTCCACAAGCAATCCCGACACTGGCTTCTTTAGAAAAAATTGGTCGTCCAAACCCCAACATAGGCCCTCTGTGCAGTCTCTGTGCTGCCTCTCATACGTGTGGCTCAAATATGCCTTTGAGTAAGCTGTCTAGCCTATCTATGATGCTAAAGTGAATCCTCGAACCCTTTGGAAGACTTTCTCGGCCTCTGGAAGCTGAATCGAATTCCTTCCCAACTAAATCGAACTACTCTGCTTTAGCTACTTTGCAGTCCTTGCACAAATTCTGCGTGAATAACTTCTGTCACTTACTGATGCCTCTTCAAATATGGAAAATTTTCTATGGATCACTATCCCTTCCCCTCACTGTCTTTGCTTTGATATCCGTCTCTTCGGAAACTACTACTCCTCTTTGGAAATCTAACTGCCAAGGAAATTGAACTCCACAAGTGTCTTCTCCAAGTGTCCATTGACTTCTTCTTATAATCCTCTGTTGTTACTCTAATGACCAAGATTAAATCTTAATTAAGGGCTAGGATAATATTGAAGTCAACCTGTGTGATTTTCAAAAATATTCTCACCTTGACTTAATTAATTATGATTAATTAACCAATTTTCCGAAGTTTATACTCAGGAAACATTAAAAAATAACTTAATAATCTAATTAAGTCACCTCTAGGAGGAATTTCCAAAAATACTTTCCGGGTTTTGGAGATCTCAGGTATTCTAACTACTCCAACAAATTTCGTGGCTAGAACACATCTGATGTTACAAAAACTAACACTCTCTCTTACTGAGGAATATGTTCTCTCTAGTGTTGCACATCCTACTAGAACACCCTGTCTCTATATCACCTCATGTCACGCTGTTGATGTCTGGCCATACTTCCCACTAACCACTACGTAACTTTGATGCTGCATTTGTGCTACTGCTGATGCTACTACACTACTGCCAACTCTACAACTACACTGCAACTCCCTCTCGTCTGTTGTTACTGCAACTGCAATTGAGAAGCATCCAAAACAATTTCTCCCTGCTACTAAAATGGATTCTCCACCATATCCATTTTTTCTCTGAAATAGGAAAACTTAGCTCTCCCTAGAGCTTTCGTAAGTATGTCTTCAACCTTCTCTTCGATGGAAACATACTGTAGCTATACTGCTCCATGCTGTACACAATATTTGATTAAATGACACCAAATACCTATGTGTTTCGACTTGTCATGAGACACTAGATTCTCAGAGAGCTTAATGCAACTCTGATTATCACAATAGACACTAGTCGCCTCCATCCTCTACTTGAATAGGCTTACTAACAAATTTCAAAGACATATATATTTTCATGTAGGTGTGCTTGCTACCATATACTCTTCTCCTGCAGAGCTCAATGCTATTGAATTTTTCTTCCTACTACACCAAGAAACCATCCCTGATCCAACTCTGAAGCTTTACTCAGAGGTACTTTTGCTGTCCACTAAAGTACTTTCCCAATTTTCATCTATGAACCCACATAGTCTAATGTCATCCCCTCGGGTATATATCAACTCTTAATCAAATGTGCCACGAATATACCTCAAAATATGATTCATTGCTTCCCAATGCACCCTGTTTTATTCTACCATAAACTGACCGAGGATATTAAATACAAAGCATATGTCTGGCCTAATGTTTACTATATACATGAGAAAAATAATAAGCTATATATACAAGGTCGAGTTGACATCATTGTCATCTGATGCATCTATATTCTTTCGGTCGGTGATCATGGGCGTAGACATGGGTCTAAAATATTGCATTCTGAACCTCTTTAGAATGTATGCAACATATATTTCCTGCCCAAGGAAGATATCCCCATCCTTCTGCCAGACTTCCAATCTTAGGAAATAATGCATCAACCCCAAATCCTTCATATCAAACTCCGTTGCTAGATTCTTCTTGCAGTACTCTATGATCCCTGATGATCCTATCAAGAAGAGATAATACACATACAATAATAGGATGAATGGCTCACCTTCTACCATAAAATAGTAAAGGGTGGGATCTATGTCACTCTTGACAAATCCAATTTGCTGCAAGTAGCTGTCAATCAGACCATACCAGGCCCTAGGAGCTTGTTTGAGCCCGTATATAGCTTTCGTCAGTGTGCACACATGAGTCCACCTCTCATGAGTCTCAAATCCCTCTAAATTTCTATGTACACTTCTTCCTCTATCACCCCATTCAAGAATGTTGTCTTGAAATCCATCTGGTGAATTTTCCATCCCATCTGAGTTTTTAGGGATATAACTGACCAAATAGAAGTGTATCTGGAAACTAGGGCGAAGGTCACCTCATAATATATCCCTTATTTCTATGCATACCCCTTTTCCATGAACCTATATTTGTACTTCTCCACATTTCCATATGCAACATACTTGATTTTGTAGATCCATTGAGAACCTACAATTTACCTATCCTCAGGCCTCAACACCACCTCCCAAAAATCATTCGTCATGATAGAGCTATATTCTTCTACCATGGCATCTATCCACACATGATGTTGTGTGACTTCCTAAAATTTGGAAGGTTTTGTAACCTGAGCTACCCATGCTTGATATCTGTCAGGATGTTCGTACTCTCTCTTAGTCATCCTAGGAGTTCCAATAAACTCCTTTGCATCTCTCAATGTATGACAGACCTCTCTGCAAGCTCAACCACTGGTAGTGGGAGGTTCAACCAAATCCTCCTCATCCTTCCTCTGTTACTCCATCTCCTGAAATATCACTGGATTCCCTTCTCATTAGGAAATGCTAGTACTTGTTACTATACTGGATCCCTGTGAATATCCCACTAGCTGCCCCTACTGCTGGACCAATGGAGCTTTAAATGGATGATTCTAATCACCTACAGGCATCTCACGAGATCTGTTAAAAGATTTATCTTCCATGAAATTTACATCTTGTGTTACTACAATATTCATATTGCTAGAAATGTAGATCTTGTATGCCTTGGAGGTCTCACTATACTCAATGAGAAACCCCTTTCTGCAGTTTGATCTAATTTGGTACGCTTCTCATCTGACACATGTCAATAATAAACATTGCCAAATATCCCGAAGTGACTAACTTATGGCTTCTTTCTTGTGAAGACTCCTTCTAGAATTTTCTTCCCCAAGGCTCTATGAGGAGTCATGTTCTAAATATACTTTCATGCTACATTCCTTTGCCCATAGAACCTAGGAAAATCTTTGTCATATAACATTTCTTTTGTGGCCCCAACTATGTTTTTTTGTTTTTTGTTTTATTTTTTTACTGCTCTGCTACCCCATTCTGTTGTGGATTATATGGAGCTATCCACTCTCTTCTGATGCCTTCCTTCGCATAAAAATCTATGAATTCTTTATCAATATACTCTCCACCATTGTTTGATAAATTACCTTGATCTTCTTCCTTGTCACATTATCCACGAGAGCATTAAACTCTCTGAAACAATCAAAGACCTCATCCTTGGTCCTTAAGAAGTACATCCAAGTTTTCTTGGAATGTTCATCAATAAAGGTGACAATTTATTCGACACCACCGAGAGCTCTAGTGGACATCAGGCCACAAATATCTGAGTGTATAAGTTCTAACACGCCATCTTCTTTGCTATCACTTCTTGGGAATGTTACCTTAGCATACTTCCCAAGTACACATCCTCTACACACATGAGCGTGTTCTGTGCCAAGTTATGGAACCTTTCTTAGTATTTCCCTGAGAATATTGAGTGATCCTTGGTGTAAATGTCCCATTCTCCTATGCCATAACTCATTCAATTCCTTCCCACTGCTACCGTCGCTATGTATTAGTGCCATTGGAGAGTCGAGCTGCAACCTGTAAAATTTGTTACTTCAAATTCCAATCTGTCTTACCCTCTTCCAGCTTGAGTGTTTAACAAACACTTTCTTTCCTACGAAGTGGATATCATATCCCTTAATCTGTAATTGGGATACTGAAATTGGGTTCATACCCAATCTTGGCACATGCAATACACCAATAGCGCTTGTGCTTGCTCCTGAATCCCTCTGAAAATCGATGGTACCTCTCCCTACTAGAGTACGCTTCGTCCTATTCCCATCATAATCTGGAAGTCCATATGATCCTCCTTGTACTAGAGAAATATTATCTAACCCCTGTCATGTGTGCTGACACTCCATTGTCTATATACCAGACACCCTGTGAAGCTCATCCGGACAAGTAACAAATTCGTCCTCCAACCTGGAGGACAAGTCTAAATCCTCATCAATGTCAATTTTGTCCATGGTCATACAAGAATTTTTTTTTTGTGTGTTATTACTCTTCCACCCGACACTTATTCTGCAACTACAAACTGTTGCAAAACCCTATGCTTCCAACCAAGAAATATTCTCAGCGAAAATATGAGTTTTTGTTGCCCCAACAATTCGGCCTACTTGTCAATGAACTGTACAACCTCTAGGAATTTCAGCCTATTGCTCCTTCTAAACAAAAAAATTCCCTTCTTCGCTTTTGAGCTTCCCGACTGATCACTCACACTCTGATATCATGTGAAAATTTCATCTATTGGAGCCACTCTAAATTATTCTTCTAACTATAAATTTAAATATGAAGTTTATTTGCTACAACAAACAATGAATAAAATCACAAATGTAATTTTCACCATAAAAATACTGCGGAAAAATAGAAAGCATACACAAAATTCTACATCATTATTTTTGGACAATCGTCCCTAGAAAAACCCAACTTGGAAAATCGATGCAGCAGGCGATGGATTTATTATTATTATTATGCAACATAAATTCTGAGTATAATATATGGATTCCCAACTAGCAATCCAATCAGCGAGTATCTCACATATATAATTGGAGAGAAAATTATCTTCTTCACAAGCAATCCTGACACTAGCTTCTTGAGAAAAAGTTGGCCATCCAAACCCAAGTGTAGTCCCTCTGTGCAATATCTACGTTGCCTCTCACATGTGTGGATTGAATCTAACTTTGAGAAAGCCGTCTAACTGGTCTCTGCTATTGGAAGTGACTCTTTGACCCTCTGGAATAATTTCCCGAGCTCTAGAAGCTGAATCAACGCCCTTCCTAGCTAAATCAAATTTCTCTTCTTCAGCTACTTTTTAGTCATTGTGTTTCTTCTATTTTAATCACTTCTGTCACTTGCTGTTGCCTCTTTGGATCTGCAAAAATTCCTTCGGATCACTGTCCCTACCTCTCACCGTCTTTGCTTCGATCTCTGGCTCTTTGAAAACTTTTGTTTCTCTCTAGAAATCTAACTACCAAGGAAATTGATCTCCACAACTGTCTTCTCCAAGTGCCCATCGAATTCTTCTTATAATACTTTTTTCAGACTCCAATAAACAATATTAAATTTTAATGAAGGGATAGGATAATATTGAAGTCGATCCATTTGAGTTTATAGACTATTCTCACCTTGACTTAAATAATTCTGATTAATTAACCAATTTTCCTAAGTTTAGAGTTAGGAAACATTAAAAAATAACTTAATAATCTAATTAAGTCATCTCTAGGTGGAATTTTCAGAAACAATTTATGGGTTTTGGATAACTCATGTATTCTAGTCTCTCCACCAAATTTAGTGGCTAGAACACATATGATGCTACATAAACTAACATTTATAGCTGAGGTTAGATCATAAAAACCTTTGGGAACAACCTCTTGACTAGTTATGGAGCTAGGAAAATAGAAAGAATTTTATCACTGAACCATCCAACATCAACCAACAATTCAAGTCCAAGGAGAAGGAAAAATGCCTCTAGAATAAAAACAAGGGAATTGGCAAATCATATGGATGGATATTGCACAACATTAAAATTGATCAAATAATCACACAATATTGAATGTAATATGTTAGTACATCCATGATAGGCGCTTCCTCATTAGAGCTAAAATCCACATCTAACAAAATATAGAGAACATGCATACATGTCTCATCAAATGTAGATCAAATAGATGAAAATGTAAATGCTTTCCATTCTAATTAAAAAACATGTACAATGACATGCTTAAATAAATTCAGAAGTTAAATACTTCAAACTGAACCAAAATGGACTACCTTACCAGTAAAATTGAAGACATAAGAGAAATGAAAAGATAAATGAATATTTTGAAAAATATACCAAATGTAGACTCATTCCCCAAATTTGAGGCTTCCATTAGAGAAAAGCATACAAAAAAAATAGAGACATTATAGCTAAAAGCCTTTCTAAATCCACCTGTAGATTTTGATAGACTATTTACAAATGAGAAAGAAAAAAAAACACATAAATGGATATATTTGTGTCACCTTGTGCATGCCAACAATAACATGTGTGATGAAAAAATCATAAGAACTATGACTACATGGTATAAATGTATTCTAATATTTTGGCTAGCTACACTCCCAATTGGGGAAATATATAGTAGAGACAAATCCACTTTCAAAAAACCATATCATAGATTTAGATACACTTAAAAACATGATTATAGTTACCTTTTCACTTTGGAAGAAAATAAAAAATGGGAATTAAATTGGTTAGCTTAAAGTGTTTCAATGAATTTATGAAGGAATATGAGAAGCTAGCCTACAAGGATGGGTGATGAGAAGACGATTCTATAAAATTAAATATTATCGCTAAGATGCATAGTGAAATCTTGGACAAGGTACATAATCTTCTTGTAAGCAAAAATACTAAAATTACTCACATAGCCCTTGCAAATGGTGTGAAGACAAATTAGATTTGAATTGAAGGCTTTTTAATGGACAAAAGGTCTATGAAGAAAATAATTTAAGAATAAGGTTGACCCAAAAGATTGCGAGCACTTCTTGTATGACACAACATAGTTAACTTGAGATGGAGAAAAGTCACCTCCAAAAAAGAAAGAAATGTTGGTTCAGGAGATCACATGAAAAAAAATGTTAAAAAATAGTACTAAGAGAAAATACCTCTTTATTAGAGGAATACGTTTGGAAAGGAAAAGTAGGCATGAAGACACAATTGTAAAATTTGGGGTAAGGCAAGACATTTTTCAAAATATTGCCCTTGGAAGAAATCTAAGTTAGCTAAATGTATACTGATAATTTCTTTGGAAAAAAACTAGGAGTATATCCTAATAGATGTTAAAGACTTTGGATCTAACAAGGATGATTTTGAACCATCTTCCTATGATGAATAAGTGGAAGAAGGAAGAATTTCAGTTTAAAAAAAATTAGTTTAAATATTTTACTAAGTCTTAGTTTATTTTAGAATAAAATATTTTGAAGAATATTTTAGTTTAAACATTGAAGTGTTTATGTAATCAGTGAAACAACATTACGAAATAAAAACATCCCTAGAGCTAAGCACATGGGAAGGAAATTCCCATACAATCCCTCACAAAAAGCAGACATGGATGCAACAATAAACTAGTTGCTTTTAAAATGAACCCACCCTTCAACATCAAAGCTATGTTGCTTAACTTTCATGGTGAATAAGCACGGTGAACAAGAAATAAGAAATAGAATGAGGGTAATCAATTACATCCCATTAAATTTATTATAATTGAAATTATATATCCCATGGTTCACAAGAATTCATTTTTGACCATTTTTGTAAAACACTTTTTGTTTCACCCCCTTACTTGTAAATATAATTGTGTACTGCTAGCATGAAAACCACGAATAGATAAAAGAGACATTGCAAACACTTGAAAATTAAATGATAATTTAATGTTGGCCTGAAGGGAGGGACACCACAGATCCATTTTCCGAGGGGAAGCCATGTTGTGTGCCTTGAAGAGCCAATACTCAATCTGAGTTAATGTTGGAGGTTAGCCACAAACCAATCGACCAACTTCACTAACATAAGTTTATGAGATGGGTTTGGGAAATGTGGGAAGAGGATCACACACATCTCCATCTCCCTCATGGATTGAGGTCGGGGATGGAAACCTCATGAAAATAAGGCTGAGTGAAAGAGTGAAAGAGAGACAAGAGGAGAGGATAGTTAGTGAGAAAAAGGAAGAACATGTAGTGAGGGGGTTCTTTGGAAAAATGTCCCTCAACTTCCCTTTATTGGACATCTATCATCTCCCCCTAGAAATGTGGAAGGATTAGATCGAGGCTTGTAGTGAAGTGTGTGGAGTTGAGGGAACCATGACAAAGAGGACCAAGCAACATTGGAGGTGACTTATGAGCCTCATGCTCTGTGATTTGGGTGATATCCCCTGTGATTTTTCTATTTGAGGCCACTAGACTATGTGTCTATGCCTAAGTTGTCAGTGGATGAATGAATCATTTTAGTGCATATTGTATAGTTGAAAAACTACTTGGAAAAGGAAATCTATGTCATTGTGGTGCTTTTTGGAGAGTTGTTAATCACATGGACAGTGGAATACAAACCTATGTGGTGCTTTCTATGAAAATATAGTTGATAAAGCACCTGGAAGTAGATTCAACTTCCTTGACTGAGAAATACCCTAATTGGACCTAGGGTGAATCCTTGTAGATGAACTCAGAGAAGTGAGTAAGTCTGTGGTGCTTACTGCGAAAGGGTAGTTGACAACCACATGGATAGTGGATTCCACCTCCCAAGTGTTTATGAAGCATTATTGTGAATCTTATTTGAGAAAACATCCCCTTAAAATTTGGATCTAGCTTGGGGGTGGTTAGTTACAAGAAAGTTGTAGTATAGTTGGCCTATGGTTGGGTGTACAGTGGAAGTCCCTCCAATTACTAGCCACCTTAACATACAAAAATAAGTATAATTGTTCATGCATACTGGACTATGGATTGTGACATTCCTTGTTGTGCTTATGATTAATGCAAGGTCATGTGCACTTATAAATTTCTTCCTATGACTCACTGTTATTCTTAGGATTTATGAATTATCCTATATGTTTATGGTTTAATGAATTCTTGAACTATGCAATTCACTGCCATATTCATGAGTTGTAGGTTATTATGTATGATATGAAATGAAAGAATTACTTTGTTTGTGCTGATAAATATTAGCTCATGAATAATGTGATAATCCTAACATTTATGCTTTCTCTCTCTATTGCTTGATAGTAATGGCTTTGATTAAATAAACCAACTTATTCAACGAACTTGTGATTTTTGAGGATAAGATCTAACTATCCTAATGTGATTATGAAGTTTTGTGTATTCCACATTTATGTGATTAACGAATATGTGCTTCTGAGTATGAATCGAAATGGTTTATGCAAGAGACTTGTAGAATTGGTTTGAATTCACACATCATTCTATGGACAATATTTAAAATCTTAGTGAAGCCTGGGAAGGGGATTTTCCCCTCTTCTTGTCTTGAGGATCCGCGAAATGGGTGTATGGTGCACTAAAGAGCAGTGTGGGGGAATGTTAATGGTTAAGAATCAGTTCAGTGTGCCCCCAATTTAAATGGACCATCGGGTTGTGGTCATAACCAAATGATCGACTATGCATAAGTTGAATAGAGGAGGCAATGGGCCTAGGGTAGAACCATAGCCACTAGAACCATGCCCATTAGACATTCAAATGACCAAACCCAAGTATGTTATGGATTATTCACATGAAAAGAGATAATTTGATGGTGGAAAGGCTGATCCGATAGTGAAACTATCCCATTGGAAATTTATCATTGGATGACTGGGCTCTAAAAATGTTTGTGGTCTATTTGCATGGGAAGAGCCAATTTAGTGGTGGAAGTTCTAATATGTCAACAAAACCTAGTAGAAGGAAACCGTGCCATTGGGTTACCGAGTTATTGAGGATTTAAGTAGGTGAGTGATCCAAGCAGCTGATTCGATGTCACGTGGATCAAGGGTTCCATCTTGGTCATCAAAATTAAACACTTTCACAATGGGAGCATAATGGAGACAAATGCACCAATCCATTGGGAAATATGTTGGGGGTGGGACCATTAGTCTCGTGGTCCATCAGATCACCATAATTGGCATGGAATTTGTTTGAGGAAGGAGTAGCTAGGAATTTTCTAATTGGATGTGACATGCATTTGGGGCACCACCGTGGCTGACAACATAGACCTTACATAAAAACCATGTTTAATGTGTTTTGTAACATTGACCCATTGCAACATTGTACAAATGGACCACACACTACTATCATGGTAGTGTCATATGGGCTAGCTAGAGGCTACATGGGTGTCACGTGGTGCCTTTGCAATGACATGGCTTCTTTTAATAGGCAAAAAATTCTAATGAGCATAAATTTTGATCCAAAATTTTGATTCAAACAAAATTTATATTGCTAAAAATATCTCGATGAGCTAAACGCAAAGTTGGTATCAAAATTAAATTCCGTAGACTTGAAAAATTAGGTGGTTGTAAGTCCATCTTCATACCAGGCCTTGAATATTAGGTCGAATGGGTAACACCTTCCTAAGCCCAGGATCCTTAAGGGGGTGGGAGGGTGGTTACTGAGTGGTATCAAAGTGAAGGTTCAACACTAGAGCTTTGGGGATAAAATTAGAGATATGATACATATTAAAATTAGAGCCTAGGCTCAACACTTGGATTGGATGGGCCTTAAAAGATAAAATTTAGAGCCCTTATATGGAGTAGTATTTTATCCTAGGTTCAAGAGTGGACCTGAAGATGCTCACACACAAAGGCTAAAGTTTTATCGAATAATTTAATTGTTGCAAGATGGTTGATTTTAAACTCGCAGTTGTTATGGGTGTTAACGTTGATAAAATGCTGATATGTATTTTCTTCTTAGAATGTGTAATTGACATGTGTTGTAGTTGAATGAACAACTTAAAATCAACATGCTTGGTGCTAACATGGCCAAGGTTACAAATTAATACATTTTTACTTGATTAGCTAAAATTTGTGTGCATGTGACTGCACATAAGAAGACACAATTTGCAACATAAATAAAGGAAATGGCAATATAATGTTACAATATAGAATTGATAGAAATCATCCTGATCAAGAAGAGAACTAAATGGGAAATAATCAGACGAAAAATCCCCTAATTGGATGGATTCCCTCAGGATTTTGAGAGAAAATTGAAGACATATAAGGTGGATAATGAAAATATTTTTAGAGCTCAGATAGAAAAGTTGAATGCGATCATCTTAGAGAGCTTGTTAGATCTACAAAGACATAAGCAACATGAGCCTCATGCCAGCTATCTGGACAAGCGTAAATGCAAGAAAAGTCCATCTAATATTTAGAAGCATGGGTTGGAATCCCATAAGGCAAAAGGAAACAAGTCAAGGAAGAGGCATAAGCAAGCAAGTGAAGACATTGTGAAAGGAGAAAATCCACTCAACACGCAAGAAAGAGTGAAAAAAAACCATGATAATTTATCTAGTGTCACAACAAGAAGATGCCACCAATAGAGGAGGAGCGAGAAAAGCATAATGCTAGAAGAGTTGATAAAAGTAAATCCTCTTTCCTTTGATGGGGATATCAAGAAGAATGAAGAAGAAAAAGCTTGTTTTTTGGGCTTGAATAAATACTTTAGAGTCCATTACTACTCTGAAAACATGAAGTTCAGGGTAGCCATTTTCAAATTGAAAGGAAAGGCTAACATATGGTGGAAAGATTTAAGAAACATCAAAGGGATCATAGAGAAGGAACTAAAATGGAGAGAAATTGAGAAATATTATGGGGAAAAGTACCTATCCAAGTGGTACTATGACAACAAGATTAAAGAATTCCATGAGCGTAAACTTGGATAGTTCACCTTGGATGCTTATACCAACTGATTTTGGGAGTTGTTGAGGTATGTACCCTACATCAAGGATGAGAAGGTAAAAATAAAAATATACCTTAGTGGAGTACTGCCATCCTACCAATATAGGATTGAATTCATGAGCAAAGGACATTACAGGATACCATTTGGAAGGTCAGGTATTGTGGTGATCAGGTCAAGCATAAGGATGGATTCAAGGTAGATTTGAAAAGGAAAAACAAAGCTATTTTTAAAGGGAAAGGACCAAAATACTCAAGATACAAGCAAGTGGGGAATAATTTCAAGTTCCCCACTCATGCTAAAGGTGAATTCCATTAAAATTCCCCTATTTCCAATAGAGATTGGCTTGTTAAATCAACAAGAGAAGAGTCCGAGGAGCCCAAGAGTAGGCAATTACAGTGTTGGGGATGTGCAGAGAACCACATGTTGAAGGATTATCATCACTAACAATAGAACAACAAGAAATTGTACAATGTCCAATAGGAAACAATAATGAACAATGTGGCTTAAAGCATACCTTGAATTGATGTGGCATTGGACAACATGTAAGTATATCATCAAGCCTTGGTGATCAAAATTCAAGATATGGTTTCCAACCATCCCAATTTTAATCAATCTGAGTTCTAATTTTAGTTATATCAACCAAAAAATTGTTGAGATGTGTGCTTTGTGAAAGAATCCTCATGCAAAGTCGTGGTTGGTCCAAATCACCATGAGAGTCAAGAAGAGGGTGATAGATTTTGCGGAATTGTGCCATCTAGAGCTAGGTAGCATGCCCATGATAATGGTCCTCAATGTGCTACCACTGGGTTTTTATGATGTATTGATGGGTATGGATTAGTTGGAAACCCACTGAACTAAGGTGTACTTCTATAATAAGTCTTTGGAATGCCTGAGTGATGAAGGCAAGAAAAAAAAATGATTGGGATACATCAATGATGAAGGTAAGAAAAAATAATAATTGGAATACCTCAGTAATGAGGAAAGGAAAAAACATTGTAATGGTTGAGAAAGCTTGTCTTAGTCAAGCATATTTTATCATTATAAATGGATAAATTCAATAAGAAGGGGTGTGCTCTATATGTGTTCCAAGTGACCATCATGATAGGAGGAAACAAGCTCAGGACTTAACATCACCTTATCTTGAATTAAAACAAAGATGTATTCCTCGAAGAAGTGTTGGGGTTTGCCACCTAGGAGGTAAATTGACTACTCCATTGGGTTGAATCCCAATTTAGTGCCAATTTAAAAATCTCCATATACCATGAGCACACTAGATCTAGTAGAACTACAAGTGCTACTGAAATAAATGATAGATAAAGGGTATATTAGACCTAACATGCCACACTAGGAGCCCCAAAACTATTTTTGAAGAAGAAAGATAGCACATTTTGGCTATACGTTGAATATCGACATTTAAATAAATGCACAATGAAAACAAATTATTTGCTACCCAAAGTTGATGATATATTTGATCAATTGAGAGGGGAAGCAATATTTTCTATAATGGATTTAAGATCTGGTTATCATCAAATTCGAAGTAAAGATGAACATATTCACAAGACAATGTTCAGGACGAGATATGGACACTATGAGCTTGTGGTGGTTCCATTTGGGCTCACAAATTCCCTAGCTGCATTTATGTGCCCGATGAAAAACTTCCTCAACTGGTATTTTGACAAATTTGTGCTAATTTTTGTGTATGATATGCCGGTTTACTCAAAAACCAGAGAAGACCACAAAGAACACTTAAATTAAGTATTGCAATAGCTAAGGGAACACAATTTATATTCCAACCTTAATAAATGTGGTTTCTTCTAATCAAAAGTTCAATATTTGGGACATGTCATCCTAAAGGAAGGAATATCTGTGCGTCTTGATAGGATCAAGGAAATAATGGAGTGGGATGCTCCCTGAAATGTCATAGAGGTTAGATCCTTAATGGGATTGGTTGGATATTAACTATGGTTTATTCAATATTTTTCAAATATTGGAAATCCAATCACATCCCTACAAAGGAAAGGGATAAATTTCAATGGACATTTGATTGCGCATCTAGTTTTGAATAACTCATGAAATTGCTCGTACATGCACCTATTTTGAGAATAGTAGACCCAGACAAGGATTTAATGGTATTCAAAGTTGCCTACAAGGAATGATTACATAGATCCCTAATACAAGAAGGACACATGGTCTGTTATGGGTCTAGGAAATTAAATGAGTGTGAGAAAAACTATGTCATACATGACTTGGAGCCGGTAGAAATCATGCATACATCAAATATGTGAAGGCACTTCTTACTTGGGAGAAATTTTGTGTTGATGTCAGATCATGGAGTGATGAGATACTTGTTTGATAAGCCTAAATTAAATTCTAGACAAGCCAAATGGTTGGATTTTATTAACAAAATTGATTTCGAGATTAAGCATATTAATAGCAAGGAAAATAAGGTAGTAAATGCACTTAGTAGAAGTCTACAAATATCTCACTTAGTAACCATGAGGACTCATGAAATTAACACCAAATAAAGGATCAAAGAGGCATTGCAACATGATAAGCATTTATGAAATGTGAATGAATGCTTACAATAGGAATCAAAGTGAATGAAAAGAAAAATTAGAAGCTCAAAGATGATGGTGTGTTGTTGTTAAATATAGATGGCATGTGCCTTGCATGACCGACTTGGAGAAGCTCATAAGGGGCAAGTTTCATAAAATTCCTTATTCAAGCCATCCTGGTTATCGGAAAAATATAATAGGCATACAAATATTGTATTATTGGTGAGGAATGAAGAAGGGGATTGTTGAATACATTGCTAGGGGCTTGGAGTGCCAACAAGTCAAATTAGAATGCAAAAAATTAGCGATATTATTATAACCAATTCCAATTCCTTAGAGGAAGTGGGAAGTCATATCCATGGAATTCATCATAGGAATGCCAAATACACCTAAATAACATGATTCCATTATGGTGATGGTGGACAAGTTGAGTAAGGCAACCCATTTTATAATTGTCAAGTCCACCCACAAAGCCTTTGACATAGCTAATATTTTCATGAAGGAAATATTTAGATTGCATGGAATAATTAAGAATATGATTTCAAATTGGGATGCCATGTTTACATCCAATTTTTGGAAAACATTGCTTACTAGCTTTGGAACTCAGCTAGCTTTTAGTACAATGTATCATCCTTAAACTAATGGTCAAATGAAAAGGGTGAACATAATTTTAGAGGACATGCTGAGGATGTATATCACGCATCAACCAAAGAGGTCAAGAATAATTCCTATCATTAGTTGAGTTTTCATGCAATAACGGGTATCAAGAGTCATTGAAGATGAGCTCTTTCGAGGTATTGTATGGAAGGAAATGAAACACTCCCATTAGCTAGGATAACCCACTGAACTAAGCGGTTCTTGGACTTAACACGCTGAGAGAAATGGAGCAATAAGTTCTCAATATCATGCAAAAATTGAAGGTTTCCTAAGATAGACAAAATATTTACACAAACTAGCTAAGAATGCATAGAGAATTCCAAGTGGAAGAGCATGTATATCTTCACATCAGACCAAGGAAGAGCTCATTGAAAGTGGGGCCTTGTGTTAAATTAGCACCTAGGTTTTGCAGACCATTTCAGATTTTGGATAGGGTGGGACTAGTGGCTTATATCCTAGCCTTACCAGCCACAATGAAAGCACATGATGTATTTCACATTTCCTTGCTTAAAAAGTATGTAAATCACACTAATCAGGTTGTTGATTGGTTTTTTTATACTGGTAGAAATCAGGGAGAATTCCAAATAGAACCATTGTGCATCTTGTACCGGAGACAAAATGTGTTCTAGAATCAAGTCACAAAGAAGTTTAAGGTGTAATGGATGTACTTTGTACTCGATGAAGCAACCTGGGAAATTTCAGATCAAATGGGGGTACTCTACCCATTTTTTTGTAATGTGTGAATTTATGTAAATAGTTGTAAATATAAAAATCAATTTTTATTTGTGTTTATTGTTCATATAACACCAAGGAAAATGTTTCCTTAAGGGGGTGGGGTGTTTAACATCGCTTTTTGTTTCACCCCCATGCTTGTAAATGTAACTATGTACTACCATCATGAGAGCCATGAATTTTTGAAACACACCTTGCAAATACTTAAAAATTAAATGATAATTTAATGCCATTATTAAGGGAGGGATACCACCACAACTCCACTATTTGAGGGGAAGGCATGTTGTGTGCCTTGAAGAGCCAATATTCAGTATGAGTTAATGTTGGAGGTCAATTGTAGGCCAATCAAGCAACCTCATCGATAGAAATTGATGAGATGGGATTGGGTAGTATAGATAGAGGGCCACACCCATATCCATCTCCCTCATGGATTGAGGCTAAGGATGGAAGCCTCATGAAAATAAGACTGAGTGAAAGAGTGAAAGAGAGATGGGAGGAGAGGATAAATTAGTGAGAAAAAGGAAGAACACACAAAAAGTGGGTTCTCTCTAAAAAATTCTCTCAATTTAACTTCATTGGACATCAATCATCCCCCTAAAAATATGGAAGGATCACATTTAGGCTTCTAGTGTAGTGCATGGAGTTGAGGGAGACATGACAAAGAGTACTGTGCAATGATCCAATGGATTTTTAAGCCCCATTCTCTTTGATTTGGGTGATATTCATTGTGATTTTGTATTTCAGGCCACTAGACTAGGTGTCTATGACTAAGTGGTCAGTGGGAGGCCCAATGAATTACTGAATCACTGTGGTTCTTGCATTATAACTAATAGACCACTTGGATGGGGAAATTTTAGTCGCTGTGGTGCTCGCTAGAGAGATATTTACCACCTGGATAGTGGACTATAGACCCCTATGGTGCTTGATATGAACATACAACTAAACCAATGAGATAGTGGATTTTACCTCCTTGACTAAGTAATGCCCCAACTAGACCTAGGGTGAATACTTGTGGATGCATTTAAAGGAGTAAGTGAGTCACTATGGTGCTTACTGCTAGAGGGTAGTTGATAACCACTTAGATAATGGACTCCAAATTTTCAGTGTTCACAAGCCTTGGTGTAAATTTTCCCTGAGCAAGCATCCCTTCAAACTTTGGATATGGGTTGGGGGTGGTCAGTTGCAATAAATTTTTAATGTAGCTGACCTATGGTTGGGTGGAGAGTGGAAGTACCTCCAATTTCCAACAACCTTAACATACATGGAAAAGTATAACTGTTCATTCGTATATGGCTTGGGGGTGGTAAACTGCAAGAAAGTTGCAATGTAGTTGGCCTATGATTGTGTGGATATTGGAAGTCCTTACTTCAGTCAAAAACCACCTTAAAATACATAGATAAGTATACTTGTTCTTGCATATTGGACTATGGACTGTGATATTTCTTGTTGTGCTTATGATTGTTGCAAAGTCATGTGAACTTTTGAATGTCTTCCTGGGACTCACTGTTATGCTCAATATTTTTAAGCTATGCTATATGTCTATGGTTTTGTTGGCTTGAGGGGTCCTGAACGAGGTTTAGAGTTAAGGTTAACCAACAAAACCCTCTTACTACTGGCCCTTTCTGCAGTGACCTACTTATGCAGGTCAAAGTCTCACGCGAAGCAGTATGGGAGGGCGCTGGAACTAGGTTTCCACACCTTGAAAGAGAATTAATTGATGTGGGTGTCTTCAGATATATAACAACAGTGGTATAACCATCGCAACATAAGCCCTAACCAGAAACCCTAACCAGGCAGATCTAGGTCAGTTTACATAGGTTATCCTACGCGCGCACATACAAAGGTCTCACAATCCCTTTAACAATATTACTACATAATATTCAGGTTCGATAGTAATAGATCTATTCATTCAATGTTTATATAAGGCAAAAGATAGTTACACAACCGATCCAATATAGATAATGCAGTAAATGGAAATAATATGTAGAAATAGATCATAAAGTAGAACACAGATGCATTTGATACTTAGAATTATCCCAAAACATTCCTTTATTCGTTCACAGTTCATAACGTCATGAAAATACTTCAACACTAGCCTCACACATAGCTAACGAGGTCTGCGCATAGTAGGACTAATGTCTCCACACACACAGCCAACAAGAGCCTTCTAAACCTAGACAAATTCACTTTTCAACTCATAACATCATATACCAAAACTTATTTCATACTTACAACTTATCTACTCGACTTGATCTAGAATCCAATTTATATCTTTATCTTGTGCTCATCTAAGGTCCGCAAACTGTGGTTTGTGATCCCTAGTTATACACTTTTTCCCATTACAACTCATGAGGGGCTTTGACCTGTGCCTTACTTAATGCACACGACTTAACTTACAAAAAAATACTATATTTTTATCCAAAATTGTGGTCCTAAGGGACACTGCCCCAACAGGCCCCCAACACAATATTGTGACTCATCCTGAGTCAAAATGGTGCTGGGTTCTTCATCTTGATCTACAACACTTCGATGGCAGCGACGAAGGGCACTTGGATGCCTACGCTCTGATCAACTGTACTCTGCGCTGTGTCCACTAGTTTTTTTGACGTTAGCCCTTCTACGGCGAAATTTATGCTTTTATAGGTCTGGTCCAAATTATTCACAGCGACATCCATATCCTGCGACAACTTAATCACCTAATCGGCCTATGACTTCAGTTCCTTTGTCATAATATGCTTCTTTCTCCGCAGCTCCTCCAATTCGTCATGCAAGATCTGGCTTGTCTATAATCGGGCCATGCGTTGTGAAGGTACAAAAATAGGCAGGGCCTCCTGAAGGTTGTTGAACGACTGCTCCTTGGCACGCAATTCTTGTGAGATATTCCTAACCAATGGATTTTTCTGCACACATGTCAATAATCCCATAGCTATTTCTAGCAATGCGGTGCCCTTATCGACGGTGGCGACAATAATCTCTAGAGCTTACTTAACCAAGGATGCTCATTGTTCTTACACCTCTGGGGGAGTTTCTGGCTGCAACTTGGCTTGCAATGCTATGATTTTTTGCTTTAACTCCACCTTCACTATCTGTAATTCCGATCTAGAGGCCTTCAACGCTGCTACCAAACTCTCGACTTTACCCTGTGGTGCGACAGAAGCAGGGATGGCCACCTTTGGTAGGTCACCACACATCCTATCAATCAAGTGTTCCAATTCTGCTTGCTGTGCTACTACGACTTGCTATGCTGTCTGAGCTCGTAGAGATTCTTCAGTTTTTTCTGTGACCTTCTGCTCCTCTTCACTTAGCTGCTAGTGCATGCACGCCTCCCTGCACTGATAAAGTTTCATAAAAGTTTCATCTTTTGTCCTATATAGTGAATCCAAAATAGTATTCTACAGAGTTGCTGAGAGATCCAGAAAGAACCACACCAAACAAAGACCCAGAAGTCTCACAAGGATTTTAGAAATATTTTAAAAAGATATTTGTAGATCCAGAAATAGGGATTCGAATTCCTTCAAATTTTTCTCATTTTGTGGGATCAGAGGGTTTGGGTGCTGATATTGATTCTATGTGGGACAATACTAGATTAAGTCCAATTGATTAGTGGAGCCACTATGGTTCGGAACTTCTACATATCCAAAAATTGGCCATCAAGATCTTGACACAAGTTGCTAGTTCCTCTTCAGCATAAAGGAATTGGAGTACATATGGCTTCATCCATTCAGTGAAGTGAAACAGATTGAGCTCCAAGAAGGATGAGGAACTAGTGTATGTTCATTCACACCTTCTCCTTTTGTCACACAAGAGTGACAAATACACATTTGGGCCCACAAAACTATGGGATGTGGAAACATAGTTGTTTGAATCGGATACAATGTTGAATGCCATGTCTCATTTGAATTTGTTTGATGAGGAGTCACCAATAGTTGGATCTTCAAGTGGACATGGCAACAATGCCCACATTCCTAAAGAGGGTGTTGATTTTAATTACATAGATGAAGATATATTTTATGATATGTAAATGTAATTTATGATTATGTTTTAAACTTTTGAACAATGAACATTAAATATCATAATATGCCATATGATAGTAGACTTCTAGTCATAGTTCGTTTTGTACTTTGTACTATGTAGTGTGCATTATTAATTTTGGTGATGATGTTGTCATGTTGATGATTGAAATTTGAAACATAAACTGAGAAAATTGATGATATGTTGAATTTTATAATAATCACTAATGATGATGACAATGTTTACACTGAATTGATGGTGATGATTTGTTTATGTTGAATTCATGATGATGATGAAGTATTTTTATATATAGAATCTAGATTCTAAAAGATGAATAGTAATATGAAATTATTATGGGAGTCATATTAAATCTTCCATGTCATTATTCAGTGCTATGGGAGTCATATTCAATGTTTCCTGAGTCATGTCAAGTAGAGGTAGGCCTAATTTGTTACATAGATAAATATATCTTTTGGTTAACTATAAATATGATTAGGTTTCATTCTCTATCTCACTTATTTAGGGTGGGTGGGTGTGTTTATGAATAAGTTTGTAACTGGATACTAGTAGTTGATTCCCAGTTCTATTTGGTATTAGTGTGAGTTTGTCGTAGTTGTTGTTGTATGATTACGAATAAATATGTCAATTTAATAACATAGTTTGAATTTTGTAAGGCCATAGAGTTTATCTAGTTGCAAATGTAGGAATTTTTGTTGAGTTTAACGTACCTACAACACTTTATTATAATTAAGATGAATGACAATTGATGGGGACGCCCTTCCTGTTGTTTTAGGAATATTACCAACATATATTTAGAGGTGTTTAACAATAGATGCATGTAAAATACTCTAGGATGTGTGCTTTAGAGTGTTCATTTATAAAGAATCAAGGTGTATCCATATTGGTCCAGTGGGACACTGCCTGGAGAGAGTAGATTGCACAAGAAGGTGTGAAAAAGCTTCCAAAGGTAGTATGCAAATGAGAAAACATCCCAGGAGGATCAACTAGGCATGTAGAATTGATTTCAATGCTATTCTGGGGACACTAAAAGGAGGATAGTAATTTCTTTTAGTTAATGAAGTCATCCCATGCTATTTCTAAAATAGATTGACTGCCAGGGAACTCACTATTTAACCGGATGTTGAAGATATATGTATTTATTTGACTAGAATAAAAGGACTGAAATATTTGGAAATGACTACAAGTGATGTTTTACTAGCAAAGAAGCATCCAAATGTCAAAATAGTTGGATTGAAGTCACTAAATATTAGCATGGATAAGTTGGATCCTGCAAAGTTTGAATTCTTGACTAGACGCAAAGGATGGCATAATGTTCTAGAAACAATAGCACCTACTATTAATCTTGGTTACAAACCTTTTAAGGTAAATTACATTGTGATGTATAGGCTAAATGATGCCAAGATTTTTTCCTTTGTAGAAATAGCAAAAAAATAATGATTAAAGTGCAACTCATCAAGTTGATGCCTTCTAACTGCAATGTGTGCGCTGTGGAATATCAAGAAGCTTTTTCCTTATACTAAAATGCTTGACAAAGTTGCGCAACACTACAAAGGTCTCAAACGGCTTCAAGATCATTCATATTACATATAAAAGAAATTTAAGATATATGGGTTTCAGGAAATGTCTCTTTCATTACATCAATGACATAGCATTATTGTGGTGTTTTATATTTGTCCTCGGGTGATATACCTTTACACCAAAGGGCTTCACTTAAAGTACTCCAGCCAGTCAAAGAAATAGTTGTGCAACTATTATTAACTCTGAGAATCATGAAACAAGGTATATCTTCATATGCCAAAAAGGTTAATTATGTTCAAGATTCTGCACTTAGTTGTACAAAATTTTCTATGCAAGAGAATGATTTTGGTAAAAATTTGATTTATCATGATTCAAAACCCATGGACATGATCAATATCTCACATAAGTTGGAGTATTGTTCTCAATGTATTTAAGACTTACTTAATATCTCTTTAAAAAGGTATTCTTTGTTTACCCACAACAATCATGG
>JAXQQM020073965.1:0-12540 GCA_034641835.2 Pinus albicaulis | reverse complement strand
TTCTCATCCTCAAATCGCCGCTTCATGACAACCATGTGCTCAATAGCAATGATTTTGGTCGCCGGAAATTCAAGGCCAAATTTTCAGTGGCCTTGTTTAAAATCTAATGCTTCTACCTTAGATGCTATGTTTGTGACATGCTCTTATAAAAATGACAACCGTCGGGTGGGGTCTACGAGTTTTGTTGTTGTGATTGCTTCCCATACGTTTGTTTTATTTTTATTTTCTCTCCCTTGAAGTTATAGGAAATTCTCTGGGTAGTGACCTGGGCTCAGGGGCTGAAAATGTGGCATAGATCCCAGAGCTACAAGTGGAAAATTCGTTGTTTGGGCCTTAGATGCTATCTTGACAAGGATATCCCATGAATATAGGGTCTATAGCCACTACCTTGCCCTTACAAGCCCACGTCTCAACCTAAAAGTGGATAAAAACAAATTCCCCCTCAAGGAACAAGGCCCTGGAAGGTTGGGTTACCTCTTGGGGATGTCAATGATGCATTGTAAGGGGTGTTTTTGGTGTTTCCATCGGTCCCACTTCCTTAAGGTCATCTAGGAGGTTGAATCTCATATTAGTAGCCTTCTGTCACATGTTTACCCCCCTGTTGGTCAGTTACTTGGTAGATGTGGGAAGAGGGCAGGAGTGCATAGAGCCGCAGTTGCGTCTCTTTGGGTTTTGTGTGCTGGATTGTGGTTTTGGTGGTTTCATTTCATGCATATGTGGTCCCCATGCTTATGTTCCTATGTGTGCTTGTTGCATTTACATGGTGTTGGACTATGGTTTTATATGTATCGTTATGGTGCATGTTGGTGTCTAGTTCTTGTTCTCTTTGATCATATCTCGATAATGCAAAGCAGTCAAAGCATTGGTTCAACTTTCGAATGATAGGTGGTGTGTGGATCATGTGTTTATGTTGGTTTCATATGCATTTAGTATGCTTGAGGTCTATATGTGCTTTTTTCATCTGCGTTGTGTTGGCTGTGGTGGAAGTGGTGTCTCCATGGAAGGGTTGATGGTGTTGTTTTCAACATGTTGTCATGAGTGTATGACTAGTTATGTGTTTCTCATGCTTGTGTATTGTTCATGCATGTTTTCTTACATGTTTCTACAAATTGTATATGCATTTCTTGTTTATGCTAGGTCATATATTGGTCATGATTGTGTGTTGTCCGTGTATGTTTTCTTGTGTGATGTCCTATGTTGAACATGCATTGGTCATTCATGATCGGTTATACCATGGTGTTGTACCTCAAGAAAAAATCCCTTGGCTATGGTAAGGAATCAGTGCTCGAGACATTTATGAATGTATGCCACAATATTAAGATATTAGATGGTCTCCGTTTAGCACCTTCATATATTTATCATTAAACCCTCAAAGATCAAATACAACGAATGTCCCACAATGCTATTATTTGTTGATATAGAATGGAATGATCAGATGGACATGAAAGAAAGAAGCCCAAATTGATATGCTGATATACAAAATATATCACCTCAAACTTCAGAAGAATTATAAGACAAGGAACAGTTAAAATGAAGGAGTGCCTATTAAGGATTTTAACTCTTGTTTACATCTGTAAAAAGAGACCTACAACTTCATTACTTCATTTTATTCAAAGACAGAAAACACATAATGTAAACTAGAAGACATATCGATATCAACAAATGCCAGAATCTTGCTTTTCATTCATTAATCATTTAAAATATGAGTACAAAAATTGCAGTCTGAAGGTCCAAAACTCAAAACCCTTCCAATGTCTTCCTTTATCCCTTTTATTCTCCTCCTAACCTAACTTTTCCCGTGTAACTTGCAAAACTAATTCTTTTAACAGTTATAAAACCGCTAAATCCCTTTAATATTTCTAAAATATCTAAGTTACACATCATTATTTTGAAATTTACAAAACCCAAATAAGATCCCCTTTTTACACATTCAACAATATAGATATATGGATGTTGGGATTTAAAATTAAAGTAATAATAAATACGTAGGCAAGGATGAATGTTTCAACGAATATAAACACTCATGTGGGTCCTTTTGGTTTTTTTTATATGTATATGTCAACTATCAAAACCGTAAACTGCTTACGGAGGCACCTTCGGTGGTTTCAAGAAATGAGGATCGGTGATGCTGCATTGAAATATAACTGTCGATCTGCGAACAGTGGTTTAAATCAAACCAATTTACGAGGGAAATCTCTCTCATAAGTTCCAGTAACCAGTGATTCCAGGTTACCATTAATTATGGATATGAATGATACAAATATCTAATCCTTATGAGACATGGAAAAACTTTAACCTGTTTATTTCTCTTCTTTCTAAAATCTCTCTGTCTTCGCAATTTTTGATAGGATGTTACTGCGTTAAGAGTTGCATCAATGGCTAGCCTCAGTACAAGCCCCTTTGGAAGCATGTGCTTGATGTATCATCCTCTATCCTATGAAAATATCACAATTTTGGCACGTCCAACTTTGCATTTTCGCCTCTGTGCCTGTTGTGCAAAGAAGATCAGCTTTGAGTCCATCAAACCAGCTTCTGCGTTAAAGATAAAACTAATTTGGTATTTTCTCTTCTTCTTACTGTTCATTATCACCATCATCCTTCTTCTATTTATTGAAATACTTGCTTGGAATTTTCCCGGAATTGGATTGCAAGATCAGCTGCTGACACACGATCATCAAATTCCATGGGAACATCAGCGCTGAGGTTGATTGCAATGTGATCACGTAGATATTTTCATACAGAGACTTCCATATTGCCAAATTATTTTGACATAGTATAACTCACAGTATAACTGCCTACATCAAAAAACCAATAAAAAAACAATTTTCATCATTCAAATATTCTTCTGAGACATAAATTATGATTAGACAAATCGAATTCGAGTGGAACAGAGTCATCCCCAATTTGCACAACTTTTTTTAATAAAATTTATGTTTGAAGGAACCTGCAAAACCCTTGAAACTGCTTCAAATTTCTGGAAATTTCCCTTTATAAAGTCAATTGGTGTAACTCTGCAAAAAACCCATATCGCAGATTCTTGAAATTGTTCTCCATTTGCCCGCAATTTGAAATCGAAAATCCTGTGCCGAGAATGTCTGCGTTTTCTGAGATGTGCAGTCATCTGTTTCCAATTCTTCATCTTGGCACAGTTCTTCAAATGCCTTTAAAACATTTTGTTTATCTCAACTATGAATTCGTATGTAGAATTGGATAAGCTTATTTTCATTATTTTAAGGACCCTTTCCAATATCATTTATTTCGAGCAATTCCTCTATCTTTCTAGGCGTCCTTTTATTGATATGCTGTTTTAGGCAACTAAAATTTCTTCAACGTAGTATCTGATTTCCCGTGCTTTTCCATCTCTATGAAGACTAAAACTTTCAAGCTTGTATCTTTTTTCTCGCTCATTGAGCCATGAAACACACCCAAGACATGAAACGAGGGGAATTATTGAGTAACATATGTTGAGCTTGCGGTTATCTTCTTGAACATGTTGCAGCTCTTCTTAATTTTTTAATAATTGTTCCTTAGCAAACTTGAATTTCTCAGAACTTCTCCTGACTTTTAGCTGAGTCAAATTGTGCTACAACATCTGGCTCCAATTGGGGACAACACTTTGGTAGAAAAGTGCTGAGAACTTGTAGATCAGTAACCTTTATTGGGCATGGAGTCAAGTCAAACTGAATATTCTCCCAATCCAAAATCTCTGAAAATTTAAAACTTCTCTGAAACCTCTCTCTTCCAGGATCTTTATTCTTGAACTGAAAAAATGCTAAACTAGAAATACTGCAACTGGGAATGCTCAACTCCTGAGCTTATTTATGTACAACTCCTATATATATATGTAGGGCTAAACTTAATCAGGTGAAGTCAACCTTCCAATGGCACCAACCTCAAATCTGTATGTTAGAATTAATACCTTCATATTGCTGAAATTTAAAAATCAAAACAGGAATGTACCATGAAATTTTTCCATATACAAATCTTTGTACATACCCTTGCATAAAAGCTCATTACTGATCAAAGAAATTTTTCATATACTCAACCACTGGATCATAGAACTGATGAGACAAAATTTTAGCTATCTCATTTTCTTGAACATTCTGCTAATGTAGACTTATTTGAAAATGGCAGCTTCCTTCATTGTTTGACTCCTCAGTTTGGAATTGTGTGCGAGGAACTTGATTGCCATTTTCTGTAGGCAGGCATTTAGGCTGAAAAAATAAATCCAAGGTTTTTTTCCCTATAATGCTGATGTTCTTCGTATAATGCCAATTCTTGAAAAAAATCTTCCTCCTCTACAAACATACCTGAGAAGCTCCACTAGTTTCCCCTTTATTCAAAAAATCATTAAAATTATGAAAATTGTAATTGTCTTCCAAGCTTTCATCGTGTAGTTCAGTTGTTGCAACGAAGTTTTGACCAAAATCTTCAGAATTCTTAGATTCTTATGTTTCGGAAATATAAGAATCCTCTGACACCTTTTGAAAATCCTTTTTCATCTCTGAATTTGCATTCTCTTGAAAAGAAATTCCAATGCTTTCTTGACAAGCCCACTTATCTTCAATAAAACTTGTTCTTTCAACGTAACAGGAAATATTTCTACAAACCCACACATTATCTTCAATTTCCTGTGCATAAAGAAACATCAGCTTCAGAGTGTAAGGCTTTCTCTCCTTGAGAATAAAAACTAAGACAATAGGAAGAGCCCTCAAATAGTAATCCATAGTTGCTCAATAGGGGAATTTTGAGGTCTAAAAATGGGCCTCCTAAGGAAATAATAAATAATAGCTAAACCAATAAAATAATATTTATGAATTTGCAATTCACTTTTTGCACCACAATCCATGTAACCATAGTTAAATTCAATTCAAAAGTTGTACCAAAATAAAATTAATAAAAAAATTGTATTGATATGACTATAAATAAGAATGAGCTTTTCAAGAAAAATTCATTATCATTGAACAACTAATGCATTTGTCCTTTGTACTTAAATAACTTAAAATAAAATATAAATATAAATTTATAAAATCTTAATTATATTATATGCTATTAATTAAAATTTATATTATTTAAATTGTATAATAACATGTAATTAATATACTATATAAAAATAATATAATATAATATAATAAATGTATAGGGATATGCATTGTTTCTTTCAAGAAATATGAAATGACAATAATATATTTTTATTCAAAAAGTGTGAAATGACATTTATTATGAGTATTTTACTTTGACTTTAAAAGTACTTAGAGCACTACCATGGTTAACCATGAGTTTTTATCCACCATTGATAATGTGACAAGTAAGTACCTTTAACTCAAACAATGCCACCTCAACCATTAGGGATGATGTCATCCCTTAAAATGTGATTGGTTCTCATAAAGTGAATTTTGATTGTACATTTTCCTTGTAAAGCCCATTTTAGGCT
This sequence comes from Pinus albicaulis, assembly GCA_034641835.2. Classification (NCBI taxonomy): domain Eukaryota; kingdom Viridiplantae; phylum Streptophyta; class Pinopsida; order Pinales; family Pinaceae; genus Pinus; species Pinus albicaulis. The sequence continues at coordinate 7,106 of JAXQQM020073965.1, read as the reverse complement.
TCAAAATTACCCTAATGGCTTCAAGAGGTTGAATTTTCTTTGGCATGCTAAAACAAATTTTTTGAAACCTTCTATTAAAATCAACGATTGATTCATTGCTCTGCCTCTGGATAGAATATAATTCCAAAAGGTGTTTTTCATATGACTTACGCTTGCCCCAATATCTAAGAAAGATATCTTGAAAACCTTGCCATGAACTAATTGAACTTGCTTCCAAACACTGGAACCATTGCTGAGCACCCTGCTTTAATGAATGAAAAAACATCCTTAAAGCCACATCTTCATAAATAATTTGAAAATTTTCCAGAAAGTACTCAAATTCCAAGATATCTTGTTCAGCTGAAATATCCTCATCCTCTCCAGAGAAAGTTGGCAAAAATTTGAATCCTTTTGAAGGATATTGATGAAGAATTGTGGGCATCTTCAAGGGTTTAAAGATTTCTTTATTTTTGAGTTGAAATAAAGTCAATTGTTTGTGAGGCAGAATATTATCCTCCAAAGATGACGAATCATCACCTTTATGCTTAGACTTTGACTGATTATCTTTTGGAATTGTAATGCAGTAGTCATCTCTCCTCTCATATTTAAGAGATAAATTTGTGTCAAGATCTATGATACAAGCAGAAGAAAAATCATCTTTTACCAATAAAGAATGTACTTTTTGGGCCTTATAATATTTTGAGAATATAAAGCAAGAAAAAATATTTTTGATATGTAAGGGAAAATATACCACTAAGCTGATAGTAAAAAATAGAACTTCGTTTAAAAAACTCAAACTCTGATATATGTGTTTTCCATGGTGCTTTCTCATTTTCTTGCCCACAGAATTCCTCATCTAATGAAACCTTCATCAGGGGAGTCTCTAGGTGAATAAATAACAACCAAAATTTATATCTAAATCTTGTTCACCATCAAGAATAAGGGATTATGAGACCTGCTGCCAGGAGCAGACAATGTAGGATCAGGCGTCGAAGGGGTTTTAGGTTTCTGAGCCTTTTAAGAAACCAATGTTTCCGGATCTAACAAATTAGGGACTTTCTGCTGTGAGGTATCTGACCTCGTGTGAGGCTTTTTGAAAGCCAAAATTTTGAAAAGGAATAAACATAGCCAAATATTTCCTCCTCACTGAAAAACCAAAGGAAATAGAAAGAAAACCCAGGGAAATGAACTTCACTTCTTCTTTCCCCAACAACAACGCCAAAAAATGTTGTACCTCAAGAAACAATCCCTTGGCCGTGGTAAGGAATCAATGCTCAAGACATTTATAAATGTATGTCACAATATTAAGATATCAGATGGTCTTCGTTAAGCACCTTCATATATTTATCATTAAACCCTCAAAGATCAAATACAATGAATGTCCCACAATGCTATTATTTGTTGATATAGAATGGAATGATCAGAAGAACATGTAAGAAAGAAGCCCAAATTGATATGCTCATATACAAAATATATCACCTCAAAATTCAGAAGAATTATAAGAAAAGGAACAGTTAAAATGAAGGAGCGCCTATTAAGGATTTTAACTCTTGTTTACATATGTAAAAAGAGAACTGCAACTTCATTACTTCATTTTATTCAAAGACAAAAAACACATAATTTAAACTAGAAGACATATCGATATCAACAAATGCCAGAATCTTGCTTTTCATTCATTATTCATTTGAAATATGAGTACAAAAATTGCAGTCTGAAGGTCCAAAACTCAGAACGCTTCCAATGTCTTCCTTTCTCCCTTTTATTCTCCTCCTAACCTAACTTTTCCTGTGTAACTTGGAAAATTAATTCTTTTAACAGTTATAGAACCGTTAAATCTCTTTAATATTTATAAAATATCTAAGTTCACATCGTTATTTTGAAAGTTACAAAACCCAAATAAGATCCCCTTTTTACACATTTCACAATATAGATATATGGATGTCGAGATTTAAAATTAAAGTAATAATAAATAAGTAGGCAAGGATGAATGTTTCAACGGATATAAACACTCATGTGGGTCCTTGTGGTTTTTTTATATGCATATATCAACTATCAAAACCGTAAATTGCTTAAGGAGGCACCTTCGATGGTTTCAAGAAATGAGGATCGGTGATGCCGCATTAAATATAATTGTCGATCTGCGAACAATGGTTTAGATCAAACCACTTTACGGGGGCACTCTCTCTCATAAGTTCCATGCAACTTGTGCTTTTGGGTTACCATTAATTATGGATATGAATGATACAAATATTTGATCCTTATGAGACATGGCAAAACTTTAACCTGTTTATTTCTCTTCTTTTTAAAAGCTCTCTGTCTCCGCACTTTTTGATAGGGTGTTACTGCACTAAGAGTTGCATCAATGGCTAGCCTCAGTACAGGCCCCTTTGGAAGGATGCACTTGATGTATCATCCTCTATCCTCTAAAAATATCACATTTTTGGCACGACCAGCTTTTCCTTTTTGCCTCTGTGCCTATTGCGCAAAGAAGAGCAACTTTGAGTCCATCAAACCACCTTCTGCGTTAAAGATAAACTCATCTGGTATTTTCTCTTCTTCTTGTTGTTTATTATCACCGTCATCATTCTTCAATTGACTAAAATACTTGCTTGGAATTTTCCTAGAATTTGATTGCAAGATCAGCTGCTGACACACGGTCATCAAATTCCCATGCCCACCACCTCGCCGAGGTTGATTGCAATGTGATGATTTAGAAATTTTCGTACGTAGCCTTCCATATTGCCAAATTATTTTGACACAATATAACTCACAGTATAACTTCCTACATCAAAAAAACCAATAAAAAAAATAATTTGCATCATTCAAATCTTCTTCTAAGACAGAAATTGTGATCAGACAAATCAAATTCCAGCAGAACAGAGTCATTCCCAATTTGCTCAACGTTTTTTAATAAAATTGGTGTTTGAAGGAAAGACTGCAAAATCCATGTTAGTCTCATACCAATAGGTGTCATTTTTCATGATTGTCTTGATTGAACTATGGAATATGTTCAAACCTTTTTCTTGAGCAAAGGTGTTCCATATTCTTGAAAAACCAAAAAATCAAAAAAGTTAAAAAATGTAAAGAGGGTATACCCTAAAAGAAAAATCAAAGGATAAGAAAAATAAAATGGTCAAAAAAGTGAAAGAAATGAACCCCAAACAAAAAATAGACCAAGGAAAGTGTGCAAATCCAAATGCCACTACTATTTCATTTTTGTAAATAAGCAATTGTGTGCAGCTTGTCAAACTTTTGCCACAACTTATGAAGGGTCAAACTGTTTAAACTTGACTTATTCATATTTCAATTTCATGTTATAGAATAGAGAATAAATATCTGACCAAACAGTTTAATCTTGGCAGATAAGTAGATAGGTAGAGTTATTAAAAGGTGCTCAACAGTTTAATCTGAGCCCTTGGATGTAATAAGTGTAGAAATAGATAGATTTATCATGTAGAAAGAAAAAGTTGAAAAGGGTTTGCAAGTCTAAATGCACCCTAATAAAGAAGAGAAAATGGTAGTAGTAGATAGGGTAGGTAGATGGTGTTGCAAAAGTTTTATCTGATGAATGATGCTGCTAAAATTTTTTGATCCTTTACTTTCATCACAAATACTGAAGCAGGAAATACACTGGAAAATCACAGCAAGAAAAGTCAAAATCATTAACCTCCCTCATCACTTTCCCCTTAAAAGTTTTACTAATTTCCCCCAAAGTACTAAGGTATTTGGAGATCAAAAGGGCTCAAGGCATTTCCTTGACTTTTGGAGGGACCGGACCCTCGGCCTAATGATCAAAAAGACCTAAGTACTTGAGATAATTCATCATTATAATCATTCACCTTTAACCTTGTCCTAAGTAAAATCTCATTTTGTTTAGGAAAATTATGCAAAATTCCATAAAAATCCCTCAAAATAACTTACTATTCTAAGTTTAAGTGTGGAAAATGAGATATTGCAATTTACTTCAGAAATTGTCACTTTCTTAGATGTGCAAAGTTTTTTGAGTTCCCTTGTCCCTTTGTCATATTTACATTTAACTCTATTTACTAAATCCCTAGTGAAAATGCCCTATCCTAAGTATATAATTCCTTTTAAATTAATATCCCAAAAACCCTCTATTATGTTTTAACCAAAGTATTTACTTCCAAATATTCATTAAAAACCCACTATACAAGCCCTTTGGTTAAATATATCATTATACAATAATCCCGCCCTTATGATAAGTTAACTATATTGGTTATTTTATCATATAATAAAATAAAAATCATATATACAAAAAAACTTTAAACATATGATTTATATGTTTAATACAAAAATATAAACCAAACCCGAAGTTTTATTTTCTAAACCAAAACTTGGGAAAAACCCCGTGCCACCGTGGCTCATCCACCTGGCATCCCATCTGAAACTTTAATTAAAGACCAGCGCGCATAATTCCTTACCCCGACCCTTTTCAACCGTGGGATTAACTAATTATCTGAATTAGTTAATAACCATACTTTTCGCCTATTAGACGCCCCCCGGGATGATTAATAGAGTGAATTGTGTTTAAAACCCCGCCGGGCCCACGCATTAAACCCCCACCATCTATCTGTCCCGTCCACTGTCCGATCTCCCACTGCAAGATCTACGGCTAACGTTCATTCCGCTAGCCATCCAATACCCGAAAAATAACCAGCGGGGAATTGGTGGTATTTGACCAGTCTCCCGTCCACGTGTCATTACTTTTATGGAATCGCTGCCCGCTCATTCAAAACCACTCTTGTCCATAAGCGGTGTGGGGATTACCGCTTACCGCTTACTGCTTACCGCCCGACCCTGCACACGTCAGCCCGTACTAATATGACGTCACTCCTTGAAAAAATAAAAAACCCTTTTAACTTGTAAATAAAGTGAATTTTCGTGTTTTTCCCGTTATTTTCGTTATTGAAAACGACTACGCTTTCTGCTACGATTTTCAAATTTCCGCTGAAATCTACTGTGCTATCTGATTTCGCTCCAAGATTCCGCTGCACCTGTGTTCAAGTACCCTCCTGCCATCGCCTGATACCTGTTAAAAGTCAGTTTGCCTCCAAGAACAGGTATTTATCCTATTTCGCCCTGAACTGCAAGTAAAACTCTGTTTTCTTTGTTTTTCGCTGGATTAGTGATTAAATCTTATCGCTAAGTCATTCCCTGAGGTTTAAAACAATGAATTGTTCCCTTGAAACTGCAATTGTGCTAATTTCCTTCATTTAAATTGAAATTTCACCCGGCCTGTGAAGAAAACCCAGAAACTTCCGTTTTGAATCCACAAGAACCAAAATGGAAGCCCCGGCAGCCCTGAATGTGACTCCATTGAATGCCCCCCACAGAGAGTTAGAATATTTGCCTTTAGTAGATAAAGATTTTCAGATTAAAGACTTGCATTTTGATGAAAGCCCCCTTCTGAGTTATTGTCGCTGCAGAGATGATTACTCGAAGGGGCAAGATGTCATTGGGTTGTGGGAATCCAATCTCCCGAGATATCTCATCCCCTCAGTCATTTCTTTCCCAGAAATTATCCACTATTGCCATTCTAACTATGATCTGACTCAAAGAGCTATAATATCCCCTGACCAGAGTGTTCTTTTCCCCATTACTCCCCAAGCTATCAATGTGATGCTCCATTTTGAACCTGGTCAAAACCTCACTCCCTTGTCCATTGGGGAATTGCTTGAAAAATCTACTCGGTTGTCCCCTGAAGAGGTGATCAGAAGATCACATCCTTGGATAAACAGTCTTAATACTAGTCATAATATTTTTTTACTCCAATATTGTTATCAAATCTATTCAAACAGAGGTTAGAAAGCATAACAGCTAAAGAGTATCAGTGGTTAAAGTGTATCAGGTAAAAGTTAGTGACAGTTAAAATGAAGTTATAGAGCAGTCAAAGGTAAACAGTAAAAGTAAATACAGAAGACAGTAAAATGGTAAAAAGAGATGAGAATACTTTCACCAATAGTGAGGTTTGTCTAAAGTGAAAGTAAAACAGTCAAAAGAGCAAGAAAGTAAAAAGATGAAAAAACATAACAAGAAGGAACATTTTTGCAGAAATTGCATATTTTAGTCATAGTTTTGCAGAAAATATTGTGATCAATCCAAGATGAATTTTACAAAACTGAAGGAGGTTTATGTTCTTAAGAGGGCCATCTACAAAAACCTCTCTCACTTTTCTAACAGCCATTATGGTTTTGGAAATATTAAACAATGTTGGAAAGCACTTTTTGCAGAAAATTCCAGTTTAAGTCATCATTTTGCAGAGAGGATTGTGGCCAATCCAAAATACTTCATACAAAACTGAAGGAGGTTTTTGTTCCTAAGCGACCCATATACAAAAACCTATCTCATTTTTTTCACAGTGGTTTTATAATGAGAGATACATGCGCATCTTTACAAGCCATTTTTCAGACTCTGTAAAACTCTGTTTTACACATATTGTTTACAGAGACTATTATGCATAGCTGGAGAGGAATTTGTGGAAAATGAAAGAGGTTTATCTCGCCAACATATTTATCTACAATAACCTCTTTCACTGTTTATATATCTATTACGGATTGAGAAATAAAAATACATCATTGGACCCCAAGTTTGCAGAATTGTTGGAGCAGATTGCACAAAGAAAGGAAGCAGTTAGTGACTTGGATGCCTCATCATCAACTAAGAGTTGGATCAAATTCGAATTATCCTCTTTTTCATCACCTATCGATAAAAAATAGTGCCAAATAGATGCATTAGTTTGAGTGTCCTTTAATTAAGTTCTATTTATGTAAATAGTTGGAGAGATTTGTGAACCAATTTTGGTATTTGTTTCAAGATATTTTAGTTTAGAATTGGTATAAATACTCCACTCTTGGAAGAATTTGGGGTGGATTCTATTACTCTGCTGTAACATTGAGATTTTAGGAATAAAAGCATTTTGGAGAAATTTTTTCGTGGCTTACTGGATGACGATTTAAAGCACTGGACTTGTTGCAGGATTCATGTGTTGGACTACAGTTCAATAAGTTTTTCTACCCTTTGTCTGAAATTTTATATTAGTTTATAATATCATCATGTCCATTTCTGAATAATTTACATAAAGGATTGAATCAGAATTTGCTTAATTG
>JAXQQM020078356.1:0-15203 GCA_034641835.2 Pinus albicaulis | reverse complement strand
TGTGAATGAATACTTCACTCTGAAGTATATCTGTATGGAATGGGTAACAGATTGCTGAAAGATCTGAATTAAGGATGCACCTCTGAAGAAAATAAATAAATCTGGTGGCCTGCAAGGTATGTTGTGTGGAAGTGGATGAAACATGGTCCGCAATAGATCTGAGGGTCGAAGCCTTCAGTGAGGGGGTTGTAGCTCCCTTCCAGTGGTAGCTGGTAAACGAGAGCAGGGGGTTGTAGCTCCCTTCCAGGAGAGGCTGGTAAACGAGATAAGGTTGTAGCTTTCTGCAGGTGGGTGCCTGCATGCTGGTATAAGTCTACACCAGCATAAAATTGTAAGAAGTTTTCTTTATAATAAATATTGAAGACTGAGATAACAACAGCGGTGGTTTTCTCCCGAATTGGGTTTCCACCTTAAATCCTAGTGTTCATATGTGTTTCTTATGTTTGATGGTTTGTTCTGTTATTTTTGTTCATGCTTGTTGCTTATCTGATGAATAAATGATGCAATGATCTAAGTAAAGACATAATAAGATCTCTGGACATACAAGTTGGATGCAGTAACGTAACATATGGTTTTACAAGAAAGGAAAACTAAAAAAAATTTCAGTCAGCTCTAAATACTGATTCACCCCCCCCACTTAGTATTTTTCCAACAACTGGTATCAGAGTAGGTCCTTCTGAAAAAGCTTAGCCGCTAGAAGGAAGATCAAGCAATATGAGAAATCAAGATGGAACAACATCTATCAGGCCTCCGCTCTTTAATGGAAACAATTTAATATTCTGGAAAACAAGGATGAGATCCTATCTTCAATCTCTGGGAGCAGAGGTATGGACAATTTTTGAAGGAGGATATCAATATCTAGCTGCAGTACCAACAGATCCGATGGAAAGAAAGAATTATGAAACAAATTCAAAGGCGATCAATGCTCTATTGGGAAGTCTAACTGAATCAGAATTTTTCAAATTCATGCAGCTGAATACAACAAAGGCAATATGGGACAAAATCATTCTAAGTTATGAAGGTGATGCAAAGGTAAAAAGTGCTAAACTCCAAACTCTCAAAATTCAATATGAGAATCTAAAAATGGATAATTAGGAAAGCATTGCCAATTTATTTTTACGTCTTGATGATATTGTAAATCGTATGAGAAATCTGGGAGAAACAATAACCGAATCTACTTTGGTTGAGAAAGTCTTAAGATCACTAACGACAAAATTTGAGTCAAAAGTTTCTGCTCTTGAAGAAAAGCAGGATCTTCAAAATCTTACTGTGGTGCAACATCATGGCATACTAACTGCATATGAAATGAGAAGAGGAGGACCATTTGAAGTCAAAGAAGCAGTCTTTAGAACTTCTACAAAAGGGAAGGAAGTACAAAAAACAGAAGGATCAGGATATATCTCAGAAGAAGATGAGATAAACTTTGTAAAGAAACTTCAACTTGGCACAAGACGGTTCAGAGGTAAGCTTCCTTTCAAATGTTTTGATTGTGGAAGAGTTGGTCATTATGCTGCTAAATGTCCTTATAAAGAAACACATAAAAAGGGGAAGGAAGTAGAAAGAAGGAATAAGAATCGTTTTAGAACTAGAAAGAGTTACTATACTCATGAAGACAATGATGGTTTATCTGATAGTGAGGAAGAATGTGAACAAGATCTTAGACTTCTCATGGCATTTGAAAAATAATCTAGAGAATAAACGGATACTTTTGTGGATGCTCTAGAAGACAATGATTTTCTTGGTGAAAACAATAAACTAAAAATTTTCTTAGAAGAGAGTAAAATAACCATAGAAACTCTAAAAAATCAGCTTGAAGAAAAAGAGAAACACAATGAGAAATTAGAGTGTGAAGTAGTAAGTCTAAGAAAAGAACTTGAGAAAGTAAAGACTCTGAATCTTAGATTTTCTAAAGGATTTGAAACCTTATATGAGATTATCAAGGTAAAACGTTCTCCTCTTATAGAGACAGGTCTTGGATATATCGGAGAATCCTCTCAGGATTCAGCACCAAATTATCTAAAAGCAGTTACAGTTGGTTTACAACATGCTGCCACTCAGGAAGGGAATAAAGAATCTTTACAGGTAAAGCATGACCATCTCAATTAAAAGAACACTAACAGGAATGTCTTTCAAAGAAGCACCAATCAACAGGTAAATTCAAGTAGAAGATTTTATGATCACAGAAATTTATTCTTCAATGGACAATGTTTCTCATGTCACAATTTTGGTCATAAAGCTGTTCAATGTGTTGCATATAAAACCATCATGACAAGACAAGCAAGAAAGAAAAGGATTAATATTGAAACAAAGAAGAATACTTATAACAACTTTTCTCCACTTAAAAATGAAGTTGAATGTGCTTATTGCAATAATGTTGGCCATGAAGAATCTGAATGCAAGAGAAAAGTTCAGCCAAAAGAACATGTTCCTTCAAGCTCCAAAGTATGGAAAAAGAAGGAATTACAGGTTGAAAATTGTGGCATAGCTTTATTTGCAGAAGATGAAGAAAACCAATGGTGCATTGATAGTGGATGCTCAAGACACATGACAGGTGACAAAAACAAACTTCTAGCATATAGTGCTTTAGAAAAAGAAAATAATGTTACATTGGGAAATGATACTCCTGCGGTCATTAAGGGAAAAGGTTATGTTTTTCTAAAAGAAAAGGTGAAAGCTAATGAAGTTATGTTTGTGGATGGATTAAAGAATAACCTGTTAAGTGTAAGTCAAATGTGTGATCAAGGAACTGAAGTTGTATTTAGTTCAAAAGAATGTGTGGTATGTGATCTTGATACAGGTAAAGCAATTATAAAAGGAAAAAGAACTCCAAGCAACCTGTATGTATTGAAGAACTGCAAAGAACAATGTTACTTGAGTAAATCTTCAGAAAAGTGGCTATGGCATAGAAGGTTGGGGCATCTGAGCTTCTCTCAAATCAACAAATCAAGCAGACTTAAAGCTGTTCGTGATCTTCCCAATATTACTCTACCTAAAAATATCATATGCAAATCTTGCCAATTCGGTAAGCAAACCAGAGTACAATTTAATGCCAAGGAAGGATCATCAAGTAAGCCTCTTGAACTCATTCATACTGAAATATGTGTACCTATGAGGAAAAATTCACCATGTGGTGAATAATACTATATCCTATTTATTGATGATTTTTCTAGAATGTGTTGGATTGGGCTGCTTAAACACAAAGATGAAGCATTTGAGAAATTTCAGATCTTAAAAGCACTAGTTGAGAATGAATTAGATCTAAAAATCAAGTGTCTCAGATCTGATCGAGGAGGAGAATATACATCAGATGAATTCCTTGAATTCTGTGAACAACATGGCATAAAAAGACCGTTTTCTGTAGTTGGCACTCCACAACAAAATGGTGTTGCAGAAAGAATGAATAGAACAGTTCAACAAATGGCTAGAGCTATGCTTGATGATTCCAGAACACCTGACACATTTTGGGGAGAAGAAGCACATACAGTAGTAAATATTCTTAACAAGGCACATGTTCGTGTAAATAGTGATAAAAATCCATATGAACTCTAGTATGGTAATTCTCCCACTGTAAAGCATTTTAGAATTTTTGGAAGAAAATGTTTTATCAAAAATAATGATGAAAAACTTGGCAAGTTTGAACCCAGAGCAGATGAAGGAATATTTCTTGGTTACTTCTCTAGGAGTAGGGCATATAAATGTTACAATAAAAGACTTCGGAAGATTGTTGAATGTATAGATGTTGTTATCGATCAGTCTCCAGCAGCTCCAAAAGAAGAAAAACAAACAACAAATGAAGACGATGATGATGACATATATCCTTCTACATGAAATAGTAATGATACAAACAGTGAACCCAGTGAAGAACCCGAAGATGATTTTTCTGAAAAGGCTCCATCCAGATATGTTCAAAAGAATCATCCAGAATCTCAAATTTTGGGAGAAAAGGGATTAGGTGTACAAACAAGAAGGAATCTTGTGGGATCTTCTAGCAATCTGGCATTTCTGTCCACTATTGAACCTCACAATGTCAGTCAAGCTAGCAAAGATGAATGTTGGATTCAAGCCATGAATGAAGAGCTTGATAAAATTGAAAAGAATCACACTTGGGAATTAGTACTAAGACCTCATGACAAAAATGTCATTGGAACTAAATGGATATTCAAAAACAAGTTAAATGAGAATGGGGATGTTATAAGAAATAAAGCTAGACTTGTTTGCAAGGGGTATGCTCAACAAGAAGGTATAGAATTTGAAGAAACCTTTGCTCCTGTAGCCAGAATTGAAGCCATAAGAATGTTTCTTGCTTTTTCAAGCTTCCAACAAATCAAAGTTTATCAAATGGATGTTAAATCTGCTTTTCTCAATGGTGATCTAGAAGAAGAAGTTTATATAGAACAACCAGAAGGATTCATTTTGGGAAATGATGAAAACCTTGTTTGTAGACTTAAAAAGGCTCTATATGGTCTCAAACAAGCTCCAAGGGAATGGTACTATCGTCTTGACAAATATCTTCATCAACAAGGATTTTCAAAAGGGTCTCCTGATAGCAACTTGTACACAAAAAATAAAAATGACAAACTATTGATTATGGTTGTATATGTTGATGATATCATTTTTGGAAGTAATAAAGAATCTATGAGTCAGAAATTTGCATCTGATATGCAGCAAGAATTTGAAATGTCTTTGCTTGGGGAACTAACATTCTTTCTTGGCTTGCAAGTACAAACAGCAACAGATGGCATATTCTTATCACAAGCAAAATACCTCAAGAAAATCCTGAAGAAGTATGGCATGGAAGACTGCAAACTTGTAAGTACACCAATGATAACTAGATGTAATCTCACTTCTAATGATGATTCCCCCACGGTGAATCAACCTGAATACAGATCTATGATAGGAAGTTCAATTATCTCACTGGGACAAGACCAGACATGATGCATGCAGTTGGGATTGTTGGACGATTCCAAGCTAATACAAAAGAGTCTCACCTTCAGGCTGTGAAAATAATATTCAAATATCTACAAGGAACTCAGGACTTTGGACTATGGTACCCAAAGAATACCGATCTTACTCTTCATGCATACACTGATGCAGATTGGGCTGGAAGTGTTGATGATCAGAAAAGCACTAGTGGTGGTGCATTCTATATGGGGCCCCGATTAGTATCTTGGTTTAGCAAGAAGCAAAGCTCTATTGCCTTATCTACAGTAGAAGTAGAATATGTGGCTGCTGCATCATGTTGCACTCAACTTCTCTGGATGATGCAAACCTTACAAGAATTTCAAATCAAATGTCCACCTCCTATCTCCATTATGTGTGATAATACAAGTGCCATCAAGATCTCAAATAATCATGTTATGTATTCCAAGACCAAGCACATTCCCATCAAATATCGCTTCTTACGTGAACAAGTGCTTGAACAAAAGTGAAATTGAGTATGTTTCCTCCAAAGTGGTTGAGGAACCAACCTGGAGCGTTATACCTGTGTGAAGCGTTTGACATATGAGATAGAAACTGGGAGTAGTCTCTGCCATGCAGAGGATCAGGTTTACTTAAATACAGAAGATTAAATTGGTTGTGAGGTGTTGATAGGAATCTCTGAATGCACAGGCTAAGGGTGAGCATTGGTCATATGAAAAGGATGAATTGTTGGTCATATTATGTTTGAACATGCAGCATGATCTCAGGGGGAGCATGGCATTGACGGTTCAAAGGATATTGATCAAACTCTTTGCCATTGATGTCAAAGGGGGAGGAAAAGCAACAAAGGGCTTATATAAGACCATCAGCGGAAGAGCATTAGAGAAAAAGCAACAAAGGGCTTCTATAAGACCATCAGAGGAAGAGTATTGCCATCAATGCCAAAGGGCGAGATAGTTGGAAATGTTGTCATTGATGGCAAAGGAAGTAGCAAAGAAGGAGCATCTGGACAGCAACAAGGAAAACAGAGAAGCATGGAGCAGCATTAAACAAGAAGCAGAGATAGTAACAGAGAGATAGCAGAGGCATCAAAGAGACCAGCAGAAAGAGCAAAGAAGCAGAGAGGAAGCAAGGTAGATGAGGAACTAAGGCAGCAGACAACGCAGAGACAGTGAATAGAAGTAGAATGCATAATTGAAGTAGAATTGTCCAGAGACAGAGTAGGAGAAAAATTCCATCGAATAGAAAAGAATAAGTGAATGGTAATCTGTGATAAGGAATAAGTGAATGGTAATCTGTGATAAGTAAGAAATCCATTGAAGGAATTAATGGTTGCAGAGATATGATGAATTTAGCAAAGATTATAATTGCGATGGACCATAGTACAGTGATCAGCTTGCAGAATCAAGAACTTGAATGTGCAATTAGAAGCGGAACTGTGACAGGATAGAACTCTGAACATGCAATGGAAGGTTGATATATTATATATATCATAGCAGAATTGAAGACAGAGTGACATTGTGTTGTGTCGAGGTCGGAAGGCAACAACTGGTGTAAATAATGTATGATAAAAGACTCAAACGAAATTGTGATCAAAGCGTTAATCTTAGCAATGGAACTGTAATAAAAGGAAAAACCTTAAAGCGCAACTTAATTATAATAATACATTGAAAATGCGATAGAACCCTGCGTGGAAGAACGGAACCATGACCGAGTGAACAGTGAAGGCGGTTTACGGTTTTCATCGCACCACCTATGCGGAGTAAGTGGTATTTGAGGAGTTGGGAGCGATTCCATAAATCACTCGACACGTGGCAAGGAGGACCCACGGAAAACCACTTGTCACTGTGCGCCATCGCGTGTTATAGTTAGACCTAGGACACCCAGCAATATTACTGTGCACCTTCGATCTAGAGGGAAGCCATCGAATGGTGGTCGTATGAGGAAGGTGCACGAAGAATAACCAAAGTACGGCGGGTCATCACACGTTAACGTTTGGCATCGGAGGTCGAGCGATATGCATATATGTCGTTGATCTGGAAGCTTGCTATCGAACGGTGATTAGACGTTGGACTTGTGAGGTGTTTACCTATGGTACCGTGCGCATATTTTATTGGCTATTGATTATATTTGTGGGCCCGGGGTCAAAGGTTTACCATATTGTTTGAAAGCGTTAAAATGTGAAGGGTTAACCTTAATCCTAAAGTTAAGTTCAAAGGTATTAAATTAATTACCAAGATCAATAGAACAGTGTGAGTTATGGAAACCTCACTGGATTATCTATTTTGACCCCGTCCAGGAATACCATTAGCAATTGAATGGTTTTGACCCAAGGTTTTAATAAAGGTGAAAACTATATAAGGTGATGAGAATCATGAAGAACGGGATGTGCATGTGAAAGGGTTGATAATAAAAGAATCTCTTTTAGAGATATCTGTATGAATAAACTCTGATATATCTGAATCTATGGTGCACCTGTGAAAATGATGATTGAGATCCCTAGATCAGATGATGATTAATTCCTGATTTAATCGACTGACAAAATCATGAAGAACGTATGCATGAGTAAGGTTGGTAAATGAATACTTCACTCTGAAGTATATCTGTATGGAATGGGTAACAGATTGCTGAGAGATTTGAATTAAGGATGAACCTCTGAAGAAAATAAATAAATCTGGTGGCCTGCAAGGTATGTTGTAGATCTAAGGGTCGAAGCCTTCTGTGAGGGGGTTGTAGCTCCCTTCCAGTGGTAGCTCTTAAACGAGAGCAGGGGGTCATAGCTCCCTTCCAGGAGAGGCTGGTAAACGAGAGAAAGTTGTAGCTTTCTGCAGGTGGGTGCCTGCATGCTGGTATGAGTCTGCACTAGCATAAAATTGTAAGAATTTTTCTTTTATAATAAATATTGAAGACTGAGATAACAGCAGCGGTGGTTTTCTCCCGAACTGGGTTTCCAGCTTAAATCCTAGTGTTCATATGTGTTGCTTATGTTTGATGGTTTGTTCTGTTATTTATGTTCGTGCTAACTGCTTATCTGATGAATAAATGATGCAATGATCTAAGTAAAGACATAATAAGATCTCTGGACATACAAGCTGGATGCAGTAATGTAACATATTTTTTTAAGAGAAAGGAAAACTAAAAATTGTCAGTCAGCTCTAAATACTGATTCACCCCCCCTCTCGGTATTTTTCCAACAAGAATTACCATACTAGAGTTCATATGGAGTTTTGTCACTATTTACCCGAACATGAGCCTTGTTGAGAATGTTTACTGCTGTATGTGATGCTTCTCCCCAAAATGTGTCAGGTGTTCCAGAATCATCAAGCATAGCTCTAGCCATTTGTTGAACGGTTCTATTCATTCTTTCTGCTACGCCATTTTGTTGTGGAGTTCCAGCTACAGAAAATTGTCCTTTTATGCCATGTTGTTCACAAAATTCAAGGAATTCATTTGAAGTATATTCTCCTCCTCGATCAAATCTAAGACACTTGAATTTTAGATCTAATTCATTTTCAACCAATGCTTTGAAGATCTGAAATTTTTCAAATGCTTCATCTTTGTGTTTGATCAACCCAATCCAACACATTCTAGAGAAATCATCAATAAATAAGATATAGTATTCTTCACCACATGGTGAATTTTTCCTCATAGGTCCACATATGTCAGTATGAACGAGTTCAAGAGGCCTTCTTGATGAGCCTTCCTTGGCATTAAATTGTACTCTGGTCTGTTTACCGAATTGGCAAGATTTGCATATGATACTCTCTGGTAGAGTAATATTGGGAAGATCACGAACAACTTTAAGTCTGCTTGATTTGTTGATTTGAGAGAAGCTCATATGCCCCAACCTTCTATGCCATAGCCATTTTTCTGAATATTTACTCAAGTAACATTGTTCTTTGCAGTTCTTTAATACATATAGGTTGCTTAGAGTTCTTTTTCCTTTTATAATTGTTTTACCTATATCAAGATCATGTACCACACATTCTTTTGAACTAAAGACAACTTTGGTTCCTTGATCACACATTTGACTTACACTTAACAAGTTATGTTTTAATCCATCCACATACATGAATTCATTAGCTTTCACCTTTTCCTTTAGAAAAACAGACCCTTTTCCCTTAATGACCACAAGAGTATCATTTCCAAATGTAACATTCTTTTCCTTTTCTAGAGCACTATATGAAATAAGTTTGTTTTTTTCACCTGTCATGTGTCTTGAGCATCCACTATCAATGTACCATTGGTTTTCTTCATCTTCTGCAAATAACACTATGCCACAATTTTCAACCTCGTAATTTTTCCATACTTTGAGCTTGAAGGAGCATGTTCTTTTACCGAACTTTGCTCCCCGCATTCGTATTCTTCACACAGTTATTGCAATAAGCACATCTAACTTTACTTTGAAGAGGTAGAAAAGTTGTTATAGGTATTATTCTTTGTTTCAATATCAATCCTTTTCTTTCTTGCTTCTCTTGTCATGATGGTTTTATATGCAACACATTGAACAGCTTTATGACCAAAATTGTGACATGAGAAACATTGTCCATTGAAGAAGAAATTTCTACGATTATAGAATCTCCTTCTTGAATTTACCTGTTGATTGGTGTTTCTTTGAAAGATATTCCTGTTAGTGTTCTTTGAATTGAGATGATCATGCTTTACCTACAAATATTCTTTATTCCCTTGCTGAGTGGCAGCGTGTTGTAAACCAGGAGTAGCTACTTTTAGATAATTTGGTGCTGAAGCCTTAGAAGATTCTCCGATATATCCAAGACCTGTCTTTATAAGGGGAGAACGTTGTACCTTGATAATCTCATCTAAGGTTTTAGATCCTTTAGCAAATCTAAGATTCAGAATCTTTACTTTCTCAAGTTCTTTTCTTAGACTTACTACTTCACACTCTAATTTCTCATTGTGTTTCTCTTTTTCTTCAAGCTAATTTTTCAGGGTTTCTATGACTATTTTACTCTCTTCTAAGAAAATTTTGAGTTGATTGTTTTCATCAAGAAAATCATTGTCTTCTAGAGCATCCACAAAAGTATCCTTTTCTTCTCTAGATTCTTTTCAAATTCCATGAGAAGTCTAAGATCTTGTTCACATTCTTCCTCGCTATCAGATAACCCATCACTATCTTCATGAGTATAGTAACTTTTTCTACTGCTATAATGATTCTTATTCCTTCTTACTACTTCCTTCCCCTTTTTATGTTTTTCTTTATGAGGACACTTAGCAACATAATGACCAACTCTTCCACAATCAAAACATTTGAAAGAAAGCTTACCTCTGAATTGTCTTGTGCCAAGTTGAAGTTTCTTTACAAAGTTTATCTCATCTTCTTCTGAGATATATCTTGATCCTTCTATTTTTTTTACTTCCTTCCCTTTTGTAGAAGTTCTAAAGACTACTTCTTTGACTTCAAATGGTCCTCCTCTTCTCATTTAATATGCAGTTAGTATGCCATGAAGTTGCAACACAGTAAGATTTTGAAGATCTTGCTTTTCTTCAAGAGCAGAAACTTTTGACTCAAATTTTTCCGTTAGTGATCTTAAAATTTTCTCAACTAGAGTAGATTCGGTTATTGTTTCTCCCAGATTTCTCATACAATTTACAATATCATCAAGACGTAAAAAGAAACTTGTAATGCTTTCCTCATTATCCATTTTTAGATTCTCATATTGAATTCTGAGAGTTTGGGGTTTAGCACTTTTTACCTTTGCATCAGCTTCATAACTTAGACTGATTTTGTCCCATATTGCCTTTGCTATATTCAGCTGCATGACTTTGACAAATTTTGATTCAGTTAGACTTCCTAATAGAGCATTGACCGCCTTTTCATTGGTTTCATAATTCTTTCTTTCCGTCGAATCTGTTGGTACTGAAGCTAGATATTGATATCCTCCTTCAACAATTGCCCATACATCTGCTCCCAGAGACTGAAGATAGGATCTCATCCTTGTTTTCCAGAAGATTAAATTGTTTCTGTTAAAGAGTGGAGGCCTGATAGATGTTGTTCCATCTTGATTACTCATCTTGCTTGATCTTCCTTCTAGCAGCTAAGCTTTTTTAGAAGGACCTGCTCTAATACCAATTGTTGGGAAAAATACTGAGAGGGGGGGGGGTGAATCAGTATTTAGGGCTGAAATTTTTTTACTTTTTCTTTCTCTTAAAACCATATGCTATTTTACAGAATCCAACGTGTATGTCCAGAGATATTATTATGTCTTTACTTAGATCATTGCATCATTCATTCATCAGATGTTTAGTAAGCAGTAAGTATGAACATAAATAACAGGACAAACCATCAAACATAAGCCACACATATGAACACCAATATTTAAGGTGGAAACCCAATTTGGGAGAAAACCACCGCTATTGTTATCTCAGTCTTCAATATTTATTATAAAGAAAACTTCTTACAGTTTATGCTGCCGCGGACTTATACCAGCACGCAGGCACCTACCTGCAGAAAGGCTACAACCTTCTCTTGTTTACCACCTACCACTGGAAGGGAGCTATAACCCCCTCACTGAAGGCTTTGACCCTCAAAACCACTGCGGACCATGTTTCATCAATTTTCATACTGGATCCACCAGTTACAACATATCTTGCAGGCCACCAGATTTATTCATTTTCTTCAGTACACTCGCACCAGTTCTTCCTGATTTCGTCATTCGATCAAACCAGAGATTCATCATTGTCAGATCATTATATCCATGGGTGCATCGTAGATTCAGATTTATCAATTAAGAGCAGAGTTTGTCCATGCAGATATTCCTTAGAGAAATTTATTTATTCACCACCCTTATGCATGCACACCTCGTACTATCATCCTCTTCGCCTTATATAGCTTAATATTTATCAATACCATGAGTAAAAACCATTCAACCGCTAATGGTATTCCTTTGATAGTATTTCCTTTATTTTAACCCACATGCCTCTTTGATTTCTTTTTAATTTATTTATCAATTTGAAGAAATTGACAAATAAATATATTTACAACTTTGAACTGAACTTTAGGATTAAAGTTAGCCCTTCGCACTTTAGAGAAATATCCAACGCTTTCAAACAATTAACCTTATGATAAACCTTTGACCCCAGGCCCACATATATAGTCAATAGCCAATCAAATACGTGCATGGTACTGTAAGTAAACTTCGCACAAGTCCAGCGTCTGATCACCGTTAGATAGCAAGCTTCCAAATCAACGACATATATGCATATCGCTCGTCCTCCGATGCCGAACGCTAATGTGTGATGGCCCACTGTACTTTGGCTAATCTTTGTGCATATTCCTCATATGACCACCGTCCAATAGCTTCCCTCCAGATCAACGGTGCACAACAATATCGCTGGGCATCCTGGGTCAAACTATAATGCGCGATGGCGCGCAGTGACAAGCAGTTTTGTGGAGTCGTACAGGGACGTGCGTCGCCCATTCTATGTAATCGGAGCCAACCTCTTGAATACCACTCAGCCCGCAAAATTGGTACGATATGGGCAATCCGTCCTCGCTAATCCGCTCGTGGTTTTGGAACAGTGACCAACCCACGGTTAAGTCTGGTTATGCTATTCCTTTTGGTCCTTAACTCAGGTTCACAACTCGGTCCACCGAAAGTTTAATACTCTGTTTTAGTTCTTCCACGTTATAAATGATTTGCTTTCACTCCTTGTTCCTTTCTCCATGAACGCCAGTCAGCTCCTTACTAATAGTGTAGACCCTTCCATGTGAAACTTAAAACCATAATTTTGTTCAGTCAATAACATTCCACTGTCTACCAGTTTGGATACACTGTCGACCGTATTAACCATTCCTCGAACAACATACAAAGCACCATTAATCCCCTCATAGGGTTTCTCACGGATTGCATACATATTTTCACACCTGAATGGGACTCAAATATCCTTCGTATTGACTTCAATTTGCTTCTTATCTAATACTACTCTCTGTAGATGCACTCTTTCTCTGTTCTTCTCTACTACATGTCTTTTCTTTGTTCCTAGTTACCGTTTCAGATGCAAGTTCCTTTGCCACTTCCTTTGCCATCAATGAAAATACTTCCAAAAGAAATCATGGGAAATGAAATCCTCCCATGAAATACCATGCAATCCAAGCTGATGTATAACCACGATCTTGATGAGTGCATAGTGATAAATACTGTTGTACTGCTGCTCGGGAGTTTTCCTCTGCACAAGAGTGGTCATTCTCTCAATTTTCCGGCACATGAAATAAGGGATGTTCACCATCCTCACTCTGGTGAAATGCATCAATAACCTGATATGATAGGCATAGAGGCATGAAAACCGGCCTTCACAACTGAAATATCTGATAATGAGTTTCATCATAGGCGCATAGGAATCCTTTAGAAACTGGAATGGGAATACTCTACTGAGATGTCTCACAAAGCTAGGCCTGATATATGGTTCATAATGCACTCTGTCCACCTATTGTCTTTTGTTCCACTGTTAACCCACATTCGTTATTCCGGTTGCTTGAGAGATAGCTTCCGGTGTCAAAGTGAAATTTACACCAACAAGAGTTACCTGACCATCATGTAAATGCAATACAAACAGATGAGCCAACTCCTGATGATAATGGGTCCTAGCAATCATTTCAAAAAACTGATAGCATGATTGCTCTCGAAAACATGCCATGGCAAGTGGGCAAGCCTGCCATTCAGTTAATGAGGTGGGATCCTCTCTCACATGTCTGCCACCTTTATGAGGCCTTCGAGGTGCATGTAGCTCAGTGGTAGAATCACTATCTCGGTCATATGATGTATCAGTGTCTGTCTCCATGGTGTCCAAGGTCTATGCAAGGTGTATGTTGGCTTGTGTGAGATGAAAATGAGAATTTGGGTGTTTTTGTTTTAGTGCCAAATATATGGTAGTATGGAGGGACTGTAGGAGAAATAGGGTAGTGGGAACAGTGAATTTTTGTCAAGTGGAATTTTCCTTTTGAAAACTTGTGATTTGACAAATGTAGAGACAAGGGACAACCACTTGCTTTTTAGGATAAACTTGGGATTTGGGGAAACTTTTACAAATGGGATAGGGACAATGGGAATGAGATGGTATGAGTGAATTTAGGGATGTAGGGAATAGGGGATGGACTGTAGTGATAAGATAACAGTGAGGGGGAGGAAAAACAAAGTGAGAAATGAAAAATTTTGGCACAAAACCAATTTTAAAACTCAAACTTCAAAACCCTAAGGAAGCAATTTTTCAACAAGATGATAGGGTTTATGTTTTGACATTCAAATTCTCATAATCGATTTTCAAAAATTTGTAAATAGAAATTATGAGTTCATATGAACTTACTTGGACAAAATAGATCGAGTGATTTGGAATTTTTTGGACGCAATGACAAAAATTTGGGTTTCGGCTCAATGCACCGCGACCACTGCCCAATGCGTCGCGCCACTTCAATGCGCCACGACAGTTCAAAAACACACAGAGAAGAGCGGCCCTATGCGCCGCGACAGTTTCCCAGTGCGTCGCGCCAGTCAGTTTCACCATAGTTCGACCTCCAAACCTATTTCTTCACTTCTCCACGATTTTCTTTGGCTCATTGATGTCTTTGGTATGCAAATGGAGTTTTGAATTTGGAAAGATATTATATATACCAAATATTTTAATTTTTGATTTGAAAAACCCACTTTACAATGTTTGAAAACTTTGGCACTTTTCAAATGAACTCTGTTTTTCTTGCTTTTTGATTTTTGGACTAAATGATGAATTTCTTGTCTGTTTTTTGCAGGGATGGATGGCATGGAGTTTTGGAAAAGGCGAGCAGGGCTGCAAGTGGAGCATTATTACAACTGAAGAACTTAAAAATTACATTGCATTTGTTACAAAAGGATAAAATAGACAATTTTTCTTCAAAACAGAGTTTTGAAGAAAAATCATTATCAAGCATTATGATGATGAAATTTTTGCACTGATACCTTATTTGAAGCTTCCCCATGTGCCTGCTGACAGTATTAGACATTTTGAGACTTGATTAATGAAACCCTAGACCTAATGAGACTAAAAACCTAAGATGGCTCTTTGCCAACCAGGAGACCAATCATGACTGTAAATGATTTTGATGAACAGAACCAGACCAACAGGTACATGACATGAGGGATATAAGTGACAATACCCTTCCATCAAATGATCCATGCTCCTAATGGAATGCAACTGACTAAATTGAATGAGACACCTAAAATGAAATGCAATAAGAGAAATCCTATCTCTGACGGAGGGATGAAGATACCGACTCTAACAAGCAGCTTCGTGAC
>JAXQQM020081916.1:0-18193 GCA_034641835.2 Pinus albicaulis | reverse complement strand
AGTGAGGTAGAATGTGGAGCGCATCTATATTGGAAGACCGTTTGCATTCAAGATCATATCTGCCTCAACACGCCACTAGCGAGGCGTGTTATTTTTTATTGGTGAGGTTTGGAGTATTGACAAGAACATTTTCCAGCCTTTCACCATAGTTCCAAGATAAATTGTAAATACTGGGGAGGCCTAGGACGCTGTCCTTGTTGCAACCATTATTTGTCTGAGAGAGCCTCTACTTGCCTAGGGCAAGGATAGGTGCATTTATCCTGATCTTCTTGTACTCCTCTCTATGTACTTTCAGATTAATAAAATGGCTCAGTTTTCTGGCATTCTATGTGTATGATCTGGTTCAGCATTATATTTTCTATATCTGTCTGGCATATTTCTGTTTATTAATAGTTATTTCCCTTTGGGGATATTACAAAGGGGGCATTCAGTTGGTCGGATACAGCACAGCGAGCTTTTGACAAGCTCAAGGAGGTGATGAGCAGTTGTCCCGTATTAGCGTTGCCAGATTTTACGCAGCCCTTTGTCCTAGAGTGCGATGCATCAGGAGAGGGGATTGGTGCAGTTTTGATGCAGGAGGGTCATCCGATTGCTTTCGAGAGCAGGAAGCTCCTTCCACACGAGAGGCTATATCCCATATACGACAAGGAGATGCTGGCCATCATGCATGCATTGGCCAAATTCCGGCAGTACCTGGTAGGTGGCAGATTCAGGGTGAGGACAGATCATAACAGCCTGAAGTACTTTCTGGAGCAGAAGCAGTTGCAGGAGAGACAGCAGAAGTGGATCAGCAAGATCCAGGCTTACGACTTTGACATAGAGTATGTCAAGGGGAAGAATAACGTGGTAGCTGATGCCCTTTCCCGTAGACCGGCCACGTTGTCACTCATGAGCCTGGACGCTGACTGGAAGGCTCGACTACTGGTTGAGTACTCCAAAGATAGATTTGCATGCGAGGTTCTGGATGGGCAGGTAGCGGATAGCAGATACAGGGTGGCCGATGAGGTCATCTATTACAGGGACAGGATCTTCTTGACTGAGGGATCTCAGCTCAAGAAGAAGATACTCCAGGCTTCACATGATTCACCATTGGCGGGCCATCAGGGGTTCACCAAGACATACAGGGCCATCCGGGAGAGATTTGCATGGAGGGGCCTCAAGGGGGACGTACTCCAGCATGTCAGGGAGTGCGAGGTTTGCCAGCGAAACAAGGGAGAGATGAGTCATCCTGCGGGGTTGTTGCAGCCTCTTCCCATTCCGGAGGGGAAGTGGGAGAGCATTTCGATGGACTTCATCACGGGGTTGCCCACAGTGCAGGGCAAGGACTGCATCTTCGTAGTGGTTGACAGGCTGACGAAGTATGCTCACTTTTTCGCCATTTCTGCACATCACACAGCGGCACAGGTGGCAGAGTTGTTTTTCGGGGAGGTTTTCAGGTTGCATGGTCTACCCAAGACCATTGTCAGCGACAGGGACAGCCGTTTTATGGGTGGATTCTGGCAGGAGCTCTTTCGACTAGTGGGGACAGAATTGACACCGAGCACTAGTTATCATCCACAGACGGACGGGTAGACGGAGATAGTTAACAAGTGGCTGGAGGGCTACTTGCGTAACTACGTCAGTGGGCAGCAGAGAGCATGGCTGAAATGGCTACATTTGGGCGAGTACTTCTACAACACAACCCACCATATGTCCATCGGTATGACACCTTTCTATGCTTTGTATGGATATCATTCCCTATCTTTTGTGGACATGATGTTTGGTGTTAGCAGGGCTCCGCGAGCCAAGTTATGGATCCAAGAGAGCCAAGACATCCTCCGAGCTCTCAAGGACAACATAGCCACAGCACAGAATCAGCAGAAGTTGTATGCTGATAAGGGTCTGGTGGAGAGACACTTTGAGGTAGGGGACCTGGTCTACCTACGGCTACAGCCATACCGACAGTCTTCGCTCAAGCAGAAGGGGGCGGAGAAGCTAAAGCCTCGCTTTTATGGACCATACAGGGTGATACGCAGGATCGGGCAGGTTGCGTATGAGTTGGAGCTGCCCCAAGGCAGCCGGATTCATAACATCTTTCATGTATCATGCCTGAAAAAGGCACTGGGCCAGCATGTGAGAGTCACCGAGGAGCTACCGCCTACAGATGATGAGGGGCATCTGGTGTTACAGCCGGAGGCTATTATCGACACTAGGGAGAGGCAACTGCGGAGCAGGAAAATCAGAGAATTCTTGGTGAGATGGAAGAATTTGCCGGATGAGGATGCCACTTGGGAGGATGAGAAGATCTTACAGCATCCATCACTTCAGTTGCTTGAGGACAAGCAACGTTTTGCCGGGGGAGACTGTAATATTCCCAATTAGCTTTGCTAATTGGAATATTTCAATTTTGTTTAATTTTGCCGCTTTAGCTAGAAATAATAAATAAAGTGAGAAATAAGAGGGGTTACCTCACTTTAGTCACCTCACTTTATAGATAAAGTGTTTTTCCTAGTTGATTGACGTTATAACTTAGAGAGGGGGCCTTGGGGGTCCACATGAGTATGATGGGGAGGCATCAGGCTGACCCAAGGTTAACTGCGCAGGACAAGGAGAGTGAAGGACGCAGTTAAGGTTTTGGAGGGAGTTTAGCATTATAAAAGGTGGGGTTCTCACCTCATTTGGACATGCATGATTTGATATTGATATTGAGAGCTAGACTTCTGTCTGCTTCAGCACGCCGGTTGTTTAGTCGGTCTGCAGCACTGTCTAGTGCAACCGAGTGTCTCCGTTCGGAGATCTCACCCTTAGCCTCGGGGGACTTCGAGTGCCTGCCCTGGTAAGGTTATTTTCTCGAGCATCATCCTCGCTCGTGGTACTCAGGGCAAGAAGCTCGTAGATTTGGAGAGAGAAACATAGACTTGAGGTCAAGTAGATCTGTTTTAATAGGACGCCGATCCGCAGGGCTGGGACGCAGATCCGGCCAGGAGGATTCGCATCCGAAGAGGGGAGGACGCCGATCCAGCCTAACCATGCGTAGAGGACGCAGATCTCGAGGATATTGCGATCTAGCCTTGAGGACGCAGACCGTGAGATATTGCGTATCTAGCCTTGGAGGACGCAGATCTGGAGAGATAGCATCAGATCCAGCCTTGGAGGACGCAGATCTGAGGAGATATTGGCAGATCCAGCCTTGGAGGACGCAGATCTGGAGAGATAGCAGCAGATCCAGCCTTGGAGGACGCAGATCTGGAGTGATAGGACGCAGATCTGGATAGGGAGGACTCAGATCCAGCAGATCTGGGCAGAGAGGACGCAGATCCAGTCAGGGAGGACGCTGATCTGATGAGCAGGGTCTTGTGTGTGGGGTTTGGCAGCGTTTTTCAGTGTTACCAGCCTTGAGGAGTGATCATCTCATCTGGAGGATTTGTGGCCAGCGTTTACTCTGTCTTCTGCGCTGTCACTAGCAGAGACAGCGTTTTCACTGCAGCTCTTCATAACAGATTCTTCAGCCAGCTAGGACGTTGTCCTTATTTGCAGCCATTATTTGTTCTGAGAGGGTCTCCACTTGCCTGGGGCAAGGATAGGTGCACTCATTCTGATTATCTTGTACTCCTCTATATGTATTCTCAGATTAATAAAATGGCTTAGTTTTCTGGCATTCTATGTGTACTTGTTCCATGATCTGGTTCCAGCATTGTATTTTGTATATCTGTCTGGCATATTTCTGTGTATTACTGGTTATTTCCCGTTGGGGATATTAGAGGATCTCACAACAATGTGACCACCCTTTACCAGCCACTCACCCGCTAGCCTTCAGTAGGCCAACCAGGACCATGCTGCCTACATTTTTACCATCAGTACCGAGTGAGCAAGGTAGGTCGCATGATCATATACCCATGGGAGATTATTTCCGAGAATGGAAGTCCACGAGGGAAAACTTCAGAGCAGCTTTGTCCTTCAGAGATGATTGTCAGCTCAAGCAGGATGAAAAAGGAAGGAACAATGGGGGGCCTAGTACACAGAGCTCAGAGTTGCAGCGTACCATTGGGAGCATACCTTTTCCCAAGTATGATGGATCCACCGAGTGCACGGCTCAGGATCGGGTGGGAAAGTTGGATACCTTTTTCTGACTTAACCGAGTAACAGAGGGGGAAGCCATTAGAATGGCTACCTCGCACTTGGAGGATGAGGGCACACAAGATCATGGGGAGCATGTGGATACACCCAATATGACGCAAGGGTCACCCATGTTGGAGACTTCCTTGATCATGTCGGTTGACATCGTAGTAGAGAGAGTAGGGCCTACCCCAGTAGTGTCATCCATTGAGATGATGACCGAGGTAGTGTCTGAGTCTTCGGGTGGTAGCAGCACGCGGCAGATGGGTGAGGTGCCAAGAGATGTATCCAACTTTGACGAGGTGCTAGGAGATATACAAGTATTGGACGATGGTCACACACAACAATGTTATCAGCTTCAAACCGACCTTCTAGCTTTGAAAGGGAAGGCCACATCAGTATGAGAG
The DNA here is from genome assembly GCA_034641835.2 of Pinus albicaulis. NCBI lineage: Eukaryota > Viridiplantae > Streptophyta > Pinopsida > Pinales > Pinaceae > Pinus > Pinus albicaulis. The sequence continues at coordinate 13,691 of JAXQQM020081916.1, read as the reverse complement.
GTTATGTTGTTGCAGAACGAGGAGTTGAGGGCATGAGAGTGGTTTGGGCCGAGTCAGTGGCCAAGTTCGACCACATTGGGGAACGGTTGGATTCCCTAATGGTACAGCTAGAGGAAAAATTGGAGTGTCAGAGCAACCCCCTTCAGGCATACATAGACGGGGCTAGTAGCACTGTTGGGTCACCTCTTCCCATTGGAGAGAGAGACACGGAGCCACCTATTCAGATCTCATATGTTGACTTGGATAGTGGGATGAGACAATCGGAGTTGCACAGGGTGTAGCATCTGCATGTTGGGGTTGGATAGCAAGAGATTTTGAGTTGGTACCCAGTGGAGTGGGTTATGGAGATGGTGGTGGACCTGCGTGTAGTTCAGCAAGATTTTCCAGGCGTTGGTAATACAGGAACCCCAGACTGGCATTAGGATCCGGGTGGGACTACCTATCATTTCCCAGGAAGGTCGGCTAAATATGCCTTGGAGGGTACAGTGGGCCTAGAAGTTGAGCGTGCACATTCGCTAGGGGAGTTTCAGTCAACTCCAGTGGCCAACCAGTTTATGGGCAAACTCCTTGTGTTGTCTTCGTACAACATTTGTACACAGGGTCACAGGGTGATCAACATACTTTGGCAGGAGCTTGTCGGAGAAGGTGGCATTGGTAGGCCACCAGAAAATGTCTTGTATGGATCCAAGGATTCTTCACCGTTGTGTGGGGCACAGAGGTCACAGCAGAGCAGAGCCGTGGTGGCATCACTACTGACAAATAGGGAGATTCACTTCTCAGACCACTCAGGGAGGGTTTGGAGTGATGATCCATTCATCGGCAGGTGCAGTGATGCGACGGTGGAGGTGATGATACCGATTGGGGGTGGTCCAACATGTAGAGACACAACTCTAGACCATCACATCCAAGGATGTGTGGGAGCATCTAGCATTGAGTAGTCGACTACGGTGGACATGGAAGTGCATGGTGGTGTATCGTAGTGTGTTGGACTGCACTGTGGAGTAGGAGTGTCTTACATTACATTGAGTACACATGAGGAGTGACTCGTGCCTTGACACAGAAAAGGCATGGGACGGCACAGGGTGGTACAACAGTAGCAGGGGGTATCCAGTGGTGTACAGGGGTATGTCGCAGTGTGCAGCGGCATGTTGAGGAGTACGTGAATGATCGGTGGTATGCAGGGGTGTATAGTGCTACATAGCAAGATCTTAGAGTATTGCCTCCAGGGAAACTCATGGACAAAGACACCATGCATACCTTTGGGGGTAGTTCACCTAGGATTGACGGGGAGACAGATGAGCGATACTTGACGGTATAAGTGGGGACTCACACGCCTGACCCTCTTCTACATCACTCATGGGCACAGTCGATTTTGTTTTTGTCCTTTGGCACTCTGGGCATGAGCAGCGGGGTACGCGAGGCTCACCTAAGATACTTGGATGACACTCAGTACACTAAGGGAGAGACTTCTCAGCAGTGGCATTGGGTCAGTGCACTAGTTGACAGCCACAGGTTGGGAGATGAGATGATCATCTGCAGGGGTGGCATATCAGTCATCGTTGAGCCTACGCCTGGGGAGTTGGTCATGAGGGAGAAATGCGTCACTCTTTTCTCAGGGCATGTCGAGACCATGCCTGAGCAGAGGATACTGGGTACAGCCGAGGTAGCATCCCAGTATTTGTCTGGGCTCCAGAAAATGTATCTGCACATTATCGAGAGGGTGGATGGCAGACCTAGTGGAGATGGTTGGTAGGAACAGGAGAGATCCACATACCTTGAGTCGATTGCGAGTGTCAGAAATCCATCTATTGGTTGCATTCAGGAGGTGGTTAGTTGTCACATGTGGCTTCCTGCAATCATCGGTACTACACAGTGGCAGGCACAGGGCAGGTTAGCATGCATCAGATTTGTTCAAAATATATGGACCCTCTATATTGGTCACATGCAGGGACTAGAGATGAGGCACGGAGGGATCCCTGCAATTGTCAGAGCTATGGTGCAACATGTCTATCTATGGGATGCAGAGATTCAATTGATTGATAGACCATTTTGTCTCGTGATGGTCGGAGTCAGGAAAGAGAGTGATCTAGTTCATTAGTGGATTGGCACATGGGGGTACACAGAGGCCTTCATCGGATGGCGAGGCCAACTTTCTTTGTTGTTGCATAAGGTCGGAGTTACATTCGGAGGGGTAGATATTGGCATCATGACAATGCCTAGGTCGGATGAGCTTGTATCTCACAGATCTCTTGCCACTAGGCCTCAGGAAAGGAGGGTACAGTCTACGCAGGATGGGGAGTATCTCATGGTCAGAGTAGCGCAGCGCCAGCATGGTGGTACCTCTCCGAGATTAGCAGGGGACCCAAGCATTACATCTCCACACATCTCGATAGCCTTTAGGGATGAGTTGTATACTACATGGGGAGATCATGTAGATCTTCCATTGGGCTTTAGCGAGTCACTGAGTAAGTGGGGAACTTCATTAGCATGCCAAGTTGGTCAGTGGGATGACAACAGGAGGGGCACATGTGAGCAAGACGCTATCTCTGTCAGGATTAGATGGTATCTTCGAGGGTTTACTCTTGGAGTGCATGGGATGGACTACTTGGAAGGAAAACTCCATAAGGTGTCGAGCAGTGGGGAGCGTCAGCTAGATAGGATGGTTATTTAGGCATTTCTTGAGGACAAGCAATTTTTGGCGGGGAGGATTGTAATATACCCAATTAGTAATTCTGCTAATTAGGATATTAATTTTTGATAAATTTTGATGTTGCTAATATCAAGCACAAATAAGGTTGGTCGGCACCCACAATTAATAATTAAGAGAAATGCTACAGCCTACTCCTATAGTTCACAAGGAAAAATTGCGGCATTAGTGGGGTCCATGTGGCCAGCATTCGATTTGGAGTTAGCTCCCTAGGTGGCAGCGTGGGAGAGGCTCTATGGGACAGCGCATTGAGTGGCTGGATGAGGGGACTGTGCAGTCCATGGTGGGACCACGGGAACATTTGGGGCTCAAGTGATAAAAGGAAGTGAAGGCAGCTCATTTTCCTCATTCATTTGACTTCTATTTTGATTTTCCTCATGACATAGCATGCTTGTGCCAGGTGCCAAGTCTACAGTGTTGTTTAGCACACTAGATCTTCAGGCGGAGATCTCAACCTCTACCTCGGGGGACTTTGAGTGCCCGCTCAGGAGAGTTGTACCATTTTGGAGGGGAATTTCACAACAGAGATTACATGAGAGGCGTTTTCACTTCAGGGACTGCGTAGAGGATGCAGAGACTGCGTAGTGGAGGACGTAGTTCAGTTGGGAGGTTGTTCCGAGAGGTGAGAAGTGAGAGGAGATTTTGGAGGGCACTTGGTGGGGAGGCTTAGAGCTTCCTAATAGGGATTTTCCAGGCATTTTGGTGGCCTCCAGTAGCAGAATTTCTAGGAGGACTGAATTGCCTAGTAGTTGGGTGAGCCAAGCCCAAGAGGGCCAATTTCCGAGATCAAAACTAGGACAAATCCTTTCTGGGTTTTTTTGGGTTTATGGAGAGGAAGCAAAGGTTAATTTGGCATAATTTATTGGGCAGGTTTGAGATGTCAAACAGAGTTCCTAACTCAAGCCAGCAGCTAGAGGAGCTAGGGGAAATTGGGCTGAAATTTCGGGTTCAACATCTGGCCAATTCCTTCGTGGGTTTTTGTGGGTTTTGTGACTAGAGTCTGGGGTTAAAAGCCCAGAATTTTCTCAGCAAGGAAAACAGCCCAACCAACAGTCTGAAGTCAACCAGCAACAACATTTCTAGCAAAGCAGCGCAGCATCAGAGCCACACAAAGCCATTTCCAGAGAGACATCCCCACTTGATTTGAGATGTATTCCACCCTGCCTTGAGCAGGTCCAAGCAGAGCCACTCTAGCACCATTATTGTACTCATTTCCAACATTAATAAAATGGCTCAGATCATGTTTTTGGCTACAGTTTTCATGTGTTAATACCATGGTTTTACTTGCGGTAATTTTTAGTCTATTGTTGCTTGCATTACTGTCATTTTCCCTTTTGGGGATATTACAGTTATGGGCCAAAAATTTGATGATTGGACAAAAATGTCACAGTTAGAAAGTCAAGAGTCTTCTCTTCAACCAAACCAAATCCCAAGAGGACCAAGTCGAGCATTCCATGTGGAACATTAGCCTTCCAAAGTTTACTATTCATTATTTTTGGTCTTCCAGGGACATAAGGGAATATGGACCTCTGAGGGAAGTTTGAGTCAATTCAACTCCTCAGTGGGAAAATTCATGAATGTAATGTAATATTTTATTAAATTACCAAGTCTCTAACATGTGGATGTCTAGTAAATATTATTTTTTAGAGGAGTCTAACTAGCCATTAGCTAGTCATTATCTTGTCATTATAAAAGTTTTATAAAAGGCTAGTCTCTCCTCTAGAGATGTTGAACTATGATATCATTTATGCCATAATAAAGAACCCATTTTGCAAAATACTTGTGCTATTGGGTTGATTATTCGATTCCTTTTCTTCTTAGCTTTGCCTTTAAATTGTACTACATAGAATAATTTGCAAGTGTTATTTGGTCACCATAGTGCTACTATAGTAATCCATTGAGGGACAAACAGTCATGTGGAAGGGGAGATCTATGCCCAAAGCCTTCACCCCACCCAGACATATCCTAGTGTTAGACAAACCCTCCAAGGGGTGTCTTCAACAAGGGAGTGGGATATTGGTGTTATTGTTGATCAAGCAGTTGGGACATATTGAATGAGTAGATTTCTCTAGTGGGATCAGATTTCTTGCAAGTGTTCTATATTAGTTGGATTGGTACAGTCTCACCCCGACATCTCATTCAACCCTAGTCCTCAAGGAAAAGCTAACAAAGAGAGGTTTGTGATTCCAAATTTACAAAGTGGTAAGTAAAAGGCCAAGGTAAGCTCACTTTATCAACCACCTCATCCATAAAATCCAAAAATTTTCTTTTTGTTTTATTTACTACCTTGTTGCATAAGTTTCATCATATGTAGCTAGTAAATTTTTGGGAAAAAAAACAATTATTTCTATATCTAAACAGAGGAATTAATGCATTTTTTTTTAGCATAGTTTACACATATATTTCACGGATGTATTATGTTATTTTTGCAGATCTATAGAAAGTTACAATTGTAACACAACATTTTCTACAGATTTCTCACAACAAAGGGTGCATTTCCAAGTATCTTAAACACGCCTTATATTAGCTTTAAATCTGATTTTACAAGTTTATATCTTTAATTTGGGGCTAAAAATAATCATTTCCAACCAGTGAAACATTCATATCTTGTTGGAATAGTTTTATGGCTTTGCACCCAATGGTATTTCACCCCATAGCGTCAACAAGTAAATTTCCAGCTTGCTAGAAATTTCATTCTGTTGCGGGTTTAAGGCTTAGAAGTGGTCTAAAGTGACTTATATTTTGTCTTATAGCTTCCACACTACTACATCTCGGATTTAGGAGTGTTTGTGCACGTTTTGGTAGTCTTCAAAGAAAAATTATTTTGGTATTTTCTACAATTTTCTCTAAATTTTGCAGCCTACAGTCATAGAACTAGTAGCTAAATTGCAAAGCAACCCCTCTAACCAAGGTCTTAATCGTAGAAATAATTCAAGAATTGGTTAGCATATTTCTTGCATACTCATGTTGACTACTCACAAAATATATTTTGGTCAATTTGGGTGTCTTTTCTTGCTGGTTTAAAATACTTTTCTGCATATTTTACATAATAGACCAACAGGGCAGCAGTATATAACACGTCTTCAGCCATTAGACCCCATACAAGGCACTGGTATTGTGTGTGTTGGTTGAAGTTACCCAAGAGAAGCCTCTCATAGTCATTTTGGACGTAGTTGGGCTTAAAGAGTGGGGACTTGGGCTAAGGTGCTCTTAGAACTCTGTCCTATGTAAGTTCCAAGGATCTTCAACAAACTTGCTTACAACAGCAGTAACACTTTTTGGTACCTGTGATGTCCCTTCATAATTATTTTCCTAAAGTTAGAGGAACAATTTTGGCAATTTTGTTAATTATGGTCTAAGGCAGTTTCGGTGAAGGAAACTTGGGAAAAGTGTGTTAATTTGCATGTTATTGGAATGTGGGGGCCACTCGCCCACAAATAATATGCACTCATGGAAGGGAATTTGAATTTCCTAAGGTGAGGTCGAAATTAGATAGGGCGCACATGAGGCTCATGGCCAGCAAGCATAAATAGGAGTGAAACAGCATTTGGGGTCTTTTGTCAATTCGAAAATCATAGTTACCTTAGTTGTTCAGCTGAGCCACGATGTGTTGTTTAGCACAAGAGCTTCCCAAGAAGTGAAGCTCATCCTCTCTTTGGTGGACCTCGAGTGCCACCCTAAGAAGACATCCCTTTTTATCTTGAGACTGGAGGAGACACAATTGTAGGCTACTACACAGTTCTGGGGTCAATCTACATAGCTCTGGGTCAGCTACTGCGCAGTGGAGGAGGCTACACTGTTGTGGAGGAGCAGAGGAGTTGGGTGCTGACTTTGAGGAGCTACAGGGGTATTCCTTGATCATTTCCAACCGAGAGGAGTGAGGTTACAGCAGAGGAGACATCCCTGCATGCAGAACAGACTTCTGGAGCTCAGGACTGTGTCATTCCCTTCATGACTACGTAGTCACTAGTGTGGGGTGTTTGGGGGAAGCACTAACTAGAGGATTGAGGAGTTGGGTTGCTGGGAATTTGGTTGGAGGTTTATTTGCAGGGGATTGCTGGAGTTTTGGGAGCAGAGATTGACAGGTTCAGTCACAGGAGCAGATTTTTGGTTTGGAGGGTCAAGCTGTGAGAGGCCAATTTTGGGAGGTCAAAACCAACGGAAACCCTTTCTAGGGTTTTCTAGATTTGGGGCAAGGAGTCCACCCCTAGTTTCATAGAATTTTTTGGGCAGTTTTGAGGGGGCAAATTAGAGCTTGCAGTTAGCCAGCAGTGCAGAAACAGAGGGGCAACGCAGTTTTCTAGAGATCAATTTCATTTCAGCATTTGAGCATTTTTGTACTTATCACCCGAGGCTTGTAGCTTGCCTTGTGCAACCCCAGATGCACTTTCTCCAACTCATATTGTACTCTAGCACTATTATATAATAAAATTGGTCAGTTTGGTGTTCTGGGAAAATTTCTTGTTTTTATATGCATGTTCACTGACTACTTTTGTGTTGTATTATTGCATGTCTTTGTTTATCATTTTAAATTTCCAGTAGGAATATTAGGAATATGCCAACTCTACTCTGTGCTGCTTAGACTCAGACCACTACTAGCTACTACAACTGTCACTCTGGCACCTAACTGCACCAACTACCACTCGTCCATCCTGCTATTGCTGCTATGGGCTCCCCCAGCAAGGTATCGATCCAAGAGGTATACTCCTGAAAGATCCTGCCCATCTATAGCTCTCTAAGGCTACAAAACCAAATCACCCCACCTGACTCCTGGAGGTATGTCGATGATGATGGCAAACTCTTCCTCCAACCTGGAGGGCAACCTGTCAATCTCAGTGAATGCAGCCTATTGATCCTGCTTCTCCTCTTTGGCATTCCAAAGAGGACATTGAATTTTGTAGTGACCAAGTTCACCACATCTGAAGCATTTGACATTGGAAAGGTCCTTTCTCCTGCGCTACTCCAGTTTCCCCTTTGATGCCAGGGCCACGTTCTCCTCTTGCTTTACTTGCTTCATCCCATTATTGTTGCTACTGCCACTGATGGTGCTCTTCACCAAATCTCGCCTCATCTCCTCCTGCTCCAAGTCAACCCACATTCGGTCCCACTCTGGCAACTTGTCTCTGCAAAGGATACTCTGGACGAAACTTTCCAGTCTTCTGAAATGTTATTCAGAGTTAACCACACCAATTCCGTAGGTTGGGGCGCTGACCCTACAGCAAACAACTCGTCTCAGACATCCTGGAGCCTAGTGAGGAAGGGGTCTATACGCTCCCCCTTCTGCAACCTGCTACATCTCATCTTCTCCTCAAGATACATCTTCTGCTACTCGAAAGATCCCTGGTATAACGCAACGAGAGCATCTCAATGCTGCTTGGTGGAATCTTTGCCAACTATGTGAAACACCACGTGATCTCAAACTCCATCGAGAATCAGTCTCTTCTCTTTTTCCATCTCCTCCTTGTAGGCATGCAGCTGATTTGGATCTGTGGGTACAGCTACCACGTTATCAATGTAGGCCTTGAGATCGCATTCATCTAGAAGACAAGAAATCCTTGCCTTCCAGATCATGTAGTTGGAGGATCCGTCCAACCAATCTTGATCTCTCAGCCCTCTATTGATGCAATCTTTACAAAAATGTCGAACTCCTCTTCTCCTCTGTGCAACCGCTGCTAGGCTCTATGCACTCCCTGCTGGAGTGGGAAAATTTGCTCACAACTATTGCTGCTCTGCAGTGAGAAATCAAACTTCTTGGCAAGAAGTTCCCTGATGAAATAATTCCTTCAGTGTGTGCTCTTCTTTCCTCCTGACACTATTCTACACCAGCAAACTGCTGCAAAATAACTGCATCCCAGCTGAAGATCTACTCTGCATGGAAAATGATGTTGCTCCCCTGAAAAATCCTAGATCTGGATTCCTACAGCTACAAATCTGAATTACTTCTATTATGTTTCATAATTATTTCATTACTGTGAAATATCAAAGTAATTTCTGAAGCAGTCTACACAAATAATACTGTGGAATAAATCTAAGTGCCGAAACAATCTGAACAAAATACAATGAAAAACATCCACATGAGACATAGCTATTTTTGGACTAAGTCTCCGGAAAAACACAACTTGGGAAAACCGATGTAGCAGATCTGAGGGTTTGTATTATTAAGCAGCAAAATCTTGAATACAACTAGGGTGCCACATCCGACAAACCCTTCAAAGAAATCTAGACAGCAAATATAATTGTGAGATATACCTCACTCTGCAAGTCTCCAACTGATCAAAAACAGCGCTGGTGAAGCCCTCACTGCCTCTGAGTGATTGCCTATGCTGGATCTGCGTAAGCCTGCGTGGGCAAGCTTGAGGAACTGCGTCACCCTTACTGCAACTAATCTAGCTAATATGAGACTAGATTTTGGCCCTCCTGGCTTAGAAACCCCAACCTCTAGCTATCTCCGCACCGACTCCAAGAGACATCACGCTGCTTCTGTGTGATTTCCTGCAAGATCTGCGTCACTTCTTCAGAAAACTGCGCTATCTCTCTCTGCGTCACTGTTGCCTCTCTCTGAAATGCACTCCTGGTCCTCTTGACCAATCTCTGCTTATGCCCCTCTCTGGATCTGATCACTAAATCACAATCACTTAGCAAACCCTTCCCTAGCGATTTTATTCTTGTTCAAAAGTTATGTCTCCAAACACATTCAAAAATGTTCAATGGCTCAAGTGTCTCAATGTGTTTTCCATAGGCCGCTCACCCTCCTTATATTCTTTTGTTGAACCTTCAACGGCCAAGATTAAAACATAATCAAGGGCTAAGATTAACTTGGAGGTGATCCATGACTTTATCTAGAAGATTCACACTTAGTTTAATTAATACCCTTTAATTAATCAGTTTCCCTAAGTTTAGACTTAGGAAAACATTAAAAAACGATTAAATTATTTTAATTAAACCATCTCCAAGTGGAATTTTCCAAAACCATTTTTGGGTTTTATGGAATACATGTGTCTTAACCTATATACAAAGTTACAATGCTAGAGCACATCCGATGCTGACATAAATCAACACTCCCTCTTAGCAAGGAAAGTGCTCTAGCAAAACAACTCAATGTGTTGCTCTGACTTCTGGAACATCTGCTGTTGTGTTGTTTATGCTGCTCATCAACACTGCATAAGAAAAATGCTGCATTTGTACTGCTGCTTACTCTACATGTTGCTGCCAACTGCCACTGTACTGCAACTCCCTCTGAATTTTGCAACCATGCTGCTGCACTGGGTGAGCATTACTCTGCACTGCGTAAGCACTACTTTGCATTGCGCTGCTGCTCAACTACTACTGCCGCTGCACTGTTGCTAATTGCAACAGAAAAACATCCGAAATTGGACAAGTAAATCTGCAATTGAAAAATAAGACTGACTGCTGCTAGTTTCCGTACTAGCTCTCTGAAAATACTGCGATGTTGATGCTCTGCACTGCGCTGCACCAATGTGCACTGTGCTACTGCTGCTGCACCCTCTCTGCGCTGATCAGGGTCTAGTACTGTTAGCCACTGCACTATCTTCTCATCTTCTGCTGCAACTGTCCATCCTGCTACTGTCTTTAGGCTGCCGTAGCTGACATGTGATCCAAGAGTTCAGAAATACTCAAGGATCCCGCCTCCTTGTAGTTTCTGGATCTACAACTCCAAGTCAACCCACTTTTCTCCTTTCAGAATGTGAGCTAACATAGCACAATCTTTTTCTGCCTCAATCTTGGTAGCTCCTGCTTGTGGATCTTCCTTCTCCTCTTTATCCTTTTTCTTAAGAGGACACTGATTGGCATAATGTCCCATTTCCCCACACCGGAAGCACTTGATCTTGGATAAATCTTTCTTCCTTTGCTTCTGTTGCCCCTTTGATGTAAGGGTAGTGTTATCTTCTTCCTCCTTCTTGATTTTCGACCCACTGCTGCCATCCTCTAAATGGATTTTGAGGAGGTCTCTCCTCAGCTCTTCTTGCTGTAAGGCTGCCCACATTGCTTTCCATCTTGGAAGCCTTTCTCTGCCCAGAATGCTCTGGACAAAGACCTGATAGTCTTCTGAAACCGAGTTCAGAGTGAGCCTTACCAGCTCCGAGTCTCTAGGAGCAGCTCCTACTGCTGACATCTGATCACGGGTGTTATCTAGAATGCGAGACAAGGAGTCAAAATGCTCTCCCTTCTTCATTCTGGTAATACGCATCTTCTCTTCAAGGTACATCTTCCGCTGCTCGGAAGATCCTTGGTATAGCTTTTCTAGCCCTACCCACATTTCTCTAGCAGCGCCTTTTGCTGCTATGTGAGGTACGATGTGATCCTTCACACCATCTAGGATTAATCGCTTGGCTCTTGCCATATTCTTCTTGAATTGTCTCAGATGTGCTTCATCCAAGGGTTCTGCAACTGCGCTTTCAATGAGGGCCTTTAGATCATGCTCATCAAGGAGAAACTCAATCCTTGATTTCCAAATAACATAGTTGGAGGCACCCTCCAATCTATCTTGGTCACGCAATCTGTTGCTGGCCATCTCCTCAACCTGTCGAATTCTTCCTCTAACCCTCTGCTCAGCTAGACTTACGTACTCCTTGAGGAGTAAGTCACTGCTTCTGCTAGTGCATGGGAAAAAGCTGAGTTTCTTTGAGTAAGAAACCCTCTGAGGTCAAGAAATCCCCAACTGTGTTTTTCAGAAATTTTCTGACGCTTATGCACAAGCTCTTACTGCTGTGCAGTAGTTGCGTCCTTCATCTACGCTGCCTCTTCTGCAACTGAAAAAGCTTACTCCTCTATCAACTCTTTTAGAAGGAGCCTTTTCTGCGCTAGAATGCCCTCCTGGCTTGGACATCGTGATTTCTGGGAGGGTTTGCTGCTGCTTATGCAGATCCCAGACTCTTCAGCGCTGATCTGTTGGTTCACTTGTGTTTCACCTGCAGTTCAACTTAAATAAGCTCCGATACCATGTGAAAAATCCTAGATCCTGATTCCTACGGCAACAAATCTGAATTACTTCTTCTATTATGTTTCATAATTATTTTATTACTATGAAATATCAAAGTAATTTTTGAAGCAGTTTACACAATTAATGCTGCGGAATAAATCTAAGTGCTGAAACAATCTGAACAAAATACAATGAAAAACATCCACATGAGTGTTAGGATATTCCGACAGATAGGAAATAGTTAAGAATAACTTAGTCTAGTGTAGAGTTAGGTAAAGTGTGTTTCTTTACCATGTACATTTGTACCTTATAATCCGATGGTCACGATTTGTAGTGATCCAATGGTTATCTCTCACCTCGGTATTAATGACACTTGATCCGTGGCTTAGCACCTGATTGGTCCATGCAGGTGGTGATCTCCTATTTAAAGAGCATGGAGGGTCATTTGTCCTATAACCGTTTATGAGAGAAACATATGTAACTTTTCTTTATATTAATAAATTCCCCTCGGTGGCCGCGTTGGCTCGTGGCATGGACCGTTTTCCTCTTTGAGGGTTTTAACCACGTGATTATACTGTACTGATTTGTGATCTGTTTGTGAGCGGTGACCTTTGGTTCTTGATCTACAGAACTTACCCTGTAAATTCCTACATGGTATCGGATCTATTTTGAGGGCCACGTCCGTTGTTGATCAAAATCCGAAGCCGGTTTGACTGCATGCGAATGCCGTTTTGTAGATCTACTATTTCTAAACATTTTTGGGCTTGGAAAACTGCTCAGTTGTGTTCGGAGCATCTGTTATAGTGAGGAACGCCTTTCGTTTCATGCAAAAAGGTTTCCGGCTGCCCAAGTTATGTCAGTTTAGATCTGGAGGTATAAAGCATCTATTTTGCAGTTATTTTTGTTAATGGTTCTACTTATTTCGGTTTTTTTCTGTATTAAGGTTTTTTTTATTTACCGGATCTATACCCTCTTCTCTGTGTATGCTCTTTGCTGTGTGATCTGTGTGATCTCGACAAATCAGAAACAGGAAAAATAGATTTTTTTGCTACGTATGCTCTTTTCCCGCGTCTTTGTGCGATCTCGGGAAATCAAAAATAATGAAAAAAGTGATAGTTGCCGGTAAGGGTAACTGAGAATCTAACATTCTGCCGTAAGACTTTTCATTTCGTTTTTTGCTCGTTTTTTGTGTTTTTTGTGCAGGAAAAGGCACACACACCGAATAATAATAATAATAATAATAATAATAATAATCATCCCCCCTTCCTCCTTTCTAAAATAACATAATCCTTTTACTATCTCTCTTGGTGAGGGGTTAGTTTATGAGAATAGAGGTCTTGGGTTCAAGTCTCCTTCTCAAACTTCTTTTGTAAAAAAGTTTTTGTTCAAAGGGGCGGATTTTTTTTTAAAAAGCCGCACTTCATCCCGTTCCCGCAACTATTCGGCATCTACAACTCAGTTTTTTCAAAAGGCATAACTTCTTCATCCGGAAGCCGTTTTTCGAACCGTTTTTTTGAAACGGCCTAATTTTTCGAGATCTTTCCTTTGGAGCAGTTATTTTCAGCTTTTCTCAGCATCAATTTTTTTAAAATGGAAAGTGCATGCCCGGTTATTCTTAACATCACCAATTATTTCCAATGACTACCTCACATGGTAGATATACTTAGAAGTAAAGGGCTTTATAAAATAGCCACAGGTCAAGAAACTAAACCTTCCGATGATGATAAAGTTCCTAAATGGGAAAATAAACAAGATCAAGCACGAGGGTTGATAGGAATGTCAATTGCTCAAGATCTTCGATTTCACATCCTTGACATTGACACCCCTGATAAAGCCTTCAAAAAGCTAAATAATGTTTTTGGCATTTAAAATCAAATCAAGGCCCAGCAGCTTGAAAATGAGTTGCTTACTTTGGACCCTAATAATTTCTCCTCTATTGAAGACTTTTTGTCCAAATTCAAGACCATTAGACTTCTTTTAGAAGGGTGTAAGGTCAAAAAGGAAGATGGTAGCCTCATATATTTCATTCTTGCTAAGCTTGGT